>JAOWBN010183467.1:0-16681 GCA_028565015.1 Pinguicula moranensis
GATCCGATTTTTTTTTTCTAATGTTATTTGGTGTAAATTCGGCCATGATAGAAGCCACTCTGGAGAGAGTAAAAATCTATCAAGTCTACTCGCCGAAGTATAGCGTTCGTTTGATCGTGTGAAACAACGTCTTTGAAGTGGAATATCCACAAGTTTTGTTTGTCGTACAAACAGATTAAACTCTCGCATTTCACTAGTGGGAGTACTCAGACAGGGTTTTCGTTCCTCCACGTTCCCCACTGCATTAAAGTCTCCACATATACACCATGATTCGAACAAGCTCTGTTGCAGCATGGTCAATATATCTGACCATAACTGCTTTTTTGCAGAGATCTCGCAGGGTGAATATATGTTTAATATTATAATCTCCTTCTTCTCCCTACCCCATCTACCTTTCATGCAAAGCATGCCATGGGATTCCCAGCTATTTTCTAATTCGAAATAGTCTGGGTCCTATATACTTAGTATGCCTCCCGAATTCCCTACCTCATTCTTGGTCTTCCAGTTATAATTACTCGACGGCCACAATTAACTACAGTCTGCTGATATTATCAAGTCTGATTTTGTCTCTTGTATACATAGCATTTGAATTGTTTTCTTTTGAACCATATTTTTTATTTCCAATTTTTTCCCTATCCCCTATTCCCCTTACATTATAGGTTGTAATTATCATATTTAAATAATTTCTGTGTTTTCAATTTCTGATCACTGCTTGATCATCTCTATATTAGCTCTATCTCGAACTTCTAGTTGGCCAATAATCAATATAAGTTCATTTATAGGAGCATCAGAAATCATGCTAATTTCCTTACCTAATTCAAAAAATTTTGATGCATCGTTTTTTGATTTTAAAAACTCATCAAATTTCGAATTTAAGCATGCAATATCTTTACGTAAGGAGGAGTTCCAGGATTGCTTAGCTGATTTAGCTGCACGCTTTGCTTCCCTTCGCGATAATTCTAATTTTTCTGGTGTGGTTGCCATATCTCGGTAGAACTCACTAGTCTTTTGCAGCTTGTCTCTCTGCAGCTCTGCGTTCTCTTCCACCGAAAGTTTTTTTTTCCTGGTTCTTTTCAGTTTATCTCCATTCTGCAATTTTTGTGCATTAGTTAAATAAGAATATTTATATTGATTCGGACCTTTTTCCTCATTGGTTGTCACTGTCACAGGCTGCATATTCATGTTGTTATTTTTGACAAAGGGTGTAAGCGCCTCGTCTAGGAGATCATCCTCATCCACGTCGAAATTTGCAAATGCTTCAACCAATGGATCTGCAGGAAGCTGCTGACTTTCTGTGTTTCTTTGTTCAGATTTCTTTGCGTACAGCTCTTTCCTGAAGCTGTTACTCTTACCAGTAGGCTCAGGCCCAACTGCCAGCTTCTTCTTCAGGTTGAAATTTTGGCCCATGGATCGAAATAGGAGCCCTGAATTGTAAAGATGTTGGTCCAGTACCAGAGGTGATTCTTTCTTGCAGCTCGCCCCTTGAGACAAGCTCCTACTCTATTCACGAGCCCTAAATCCTGTCCCCTGCCATTTCCTTCGTGTAGAGTTTTTTCGGAATTGGCACTGACTTCCTGTTTCTCGATCCATGTTCCAGCAGACGGTGCCCCTTCTCCCAACGGTCGACTTGAAGTAGCCGTTGGAGATAGATGCGACTTCCCAATCCATCTCCCCGTACGTCGGTCCAGTTTTTTCGGCCGTCCCCTGACATTTTCTTTCACCGGAGACAGCGCCGAAAAATTGGAATTCCAGTCCAGCGGTAAGGTGCTAGAGCTTCGTAGCACTGTCGTTTTTATCCTCCATTCTTTAGGAGGGAGATGCGGCATCACATCCTCTTGCAGGTGAAGACTCTGTTTCTTCCAACTCCACTTTCGACTGTTGTAGAGATTCTATCGGTTTTGTGAGAACTTTGCCTTCTTTCAGATTCGTTCTGTTTATTGTGGTCATTGCAACCTTTATACACTGTCCAACCGTACTTGCGACCTCGGCGAAGAAGAGGTTATTCCAGCAATTTAGAGGGGTGCCGTGTATGCTCACCCACACCGCGGGCCCTGCTCCTTTATTTGTAAGTCCGTCTCTCATCTTAGTTAGCCCAATTCCTGTCCAGATTGTATCCTCTGAGAAAAGTCTCAACTTTGCTTCCTCTGTTGGAAATACTAATAGGATTTCGCCCCCTTCCATAATTGATAATTGAGTATCACCGTACCCTGCTTCCTTTAATGCTGGCGTTATTGACTCAATACTAGCTGGAGGTCTCAGCTCAGCCACCAAGCATTTTCTTAGCCAGATTGTTTCCTCAGGCCGTAGTGAGAATTTAATCTTTATTGCCTCTGCTTTGGCGCCTTCTTGATGATCTACTTTAGTCCCTTTATTCTGTTCTTTAGCCTGCAC
Organism: Pinguicula moranensis; assembly: GCA_028565015.1. Lineage (NCBI taxonomy): Eukaryota > Viridiplantae > Streptophyta > Magnoliopsida > Lamiales > Lentibulariaceae > Pinguicula > Pinguicula moranensis. Next base: position 2,392 of record JAOWBN010183467.1, read on the forward strand.
ATTTCCTTGTTTTGATTGTAGTTGCGTTCTGTTCCGTATGAGGCTCGCAGCCAGTTTGTAGGTTCCTACCATTTTGCCATTGAGTGTGCCTTCCAGATTTTTGGTAGCTTAAGAGGGAGAGAACCTTACAAAGCCATACCTCCTGCCTAGTCGGTCCGGAGACAGTGGAGAGTGGATATCACGAACGTAGCCAAAGCGATAGAAGTACTACGCCATCTCTATCCTTGTCCACCCCACCAGAAGGTTAGCTATATGGTATGATATAGTTTCTTCACGCAACCTTTCGATGTAGGCAGAAAGCACTTTCTTTCCTTTGTTGTTGAGAGTGGCTGCTAGATTGTTCTTACTTCTGTTCCTTTTGACAGTAGTCCACTCTCCTTGTAGATCAGCAGCTCCCTCTTGACAGTCAGCTGCTTCTTCAGATTGTGCAGGAATTTCACTTCCAGTTAGAGGAACTTGTTTTTCAGACATGATGATAGATGAAGTTGTTTCTCGTAGCAACTAAGAAAAAATGCGTGTAATTCACAGTAGAAAGGATATTACAGATTTCTTCAGCAGATTATGTCAATTCTAGAGAGAGGGCAGAGGTTCTCTCACTAGAAGGAGCCATTTGCTACCTACTATTTTTTCCCGCAATCCACCAAGGATTAACAAATGAAAAAAATGAAATTAAACAAGGCTGGCAAGACAACGCAATCCCTTTTTCCAAACTCTTATTAGGAAGCGGGATTGTCCGGCTGAATTTTCTTGATCGCACTGGAGAAGCGCCCCGAGGGTGAGCCGCCGTGTCTCCTAGTTTTTTTCCGGCGATGATCTAATCTTGTTATGTCCGGCGTTTGGTGAAAGCATGGTTGACCGGATTCTATGGCAGATTTTGATTGATACGTTGGGCTAAAGTTCTGAATGAGAGGATGGATTTTGCGCAATCTATTTATAGTTTTTCGCTGAACATGGGAGACAAGGCAATTTATCCGTAATGCATGACTCTGGATGAGGTTGTAACTAATTGATGACCATTTCTGCACCCACGACTTTCCTTGCAGTTCACAAGTCAGCGGTCTACGTAGGAAAACTGTTAGAGGAGTCAGGGATGACCAAAAAAATAGTTGGTCATATGAAAGTCTATCTGTACCGTAATTGAATTTTCATGATCTACCAACGCAAGACTTTACATACGTACACCGTTAGGATTTCAAACAGTGTCGAGATACACATCTATTTATTTTTTAATATGAAAAGTTAATTGTTTTATTGAGAATTTCGCCACGAAATTTATAATCTTTCGAGTACCTATTTAAAATTTATACATAGCCTAGGGTTCTGAAGCCAAATCCTTAATGATAACACTCCTTCAATATTATTATAGGTAGTGGCCCATATCCAATCCAAGTGGACATCCTTGTTTGCTCTACGATATACTAGTAGATGGTAGGATAAAAACGAAATTGTTGAGCACTTTCCATATTCCCCAAACTAGATTGTGCTAGAGGGCTCTAGGTTAATCTTATTAAAACATTATTATCAAAGTGATTGATTGTATCATCATAATTTTTTATATGTTGGTTTGTATTTTCTCCTCCCTGCATAAACATTCATACCGTTATTAGATAACAGACAGCAATGACAAATCTAAAAAAATTCCCGGTTAAGCATAAAAACATTTAAGAAAAATTTACATATTTTTATACTTACATTTTGGGAACAAAAATTATATTATCAGTTGTTTCTTAGAAGTATAATTGAATTGGATGTGAAACTAGAGATGGACATTCTTAACCGTGAATTGGGAAATCAGATGCAACCGGACCGGAAAATCTTTCAATTTTCAAAACCCTTACCTTTTTTTTAATATATTATATAAGTTCTTAAGTTTAATAAATTAATAGAGTTTACAAATTATATAAGTTCTTATGTTTTATAAGTTAAGTTATTTAAATTTTTAAGTTTTATAAGTTGATATAGTTATATAAGCTCTAAGTTTTATAAGTTATATAAGTTCTTAAATTTAATAAGTTAATAGAATTTATAACTTATATAAGCTTTTAACTAAGTTTATAACTTTATAAGTTATATATGTTTTATAAATTATATAAGTTTTTAACTTTTATAAAAAAAAATTGGTTGACCGGTGGTATCTAGCTAATTGCCGACTAGTCCACAGGGATCCACCCGTACGACTCTCCGGGCAGATCGGGCAAACGACTGACTGGGCAAGCCCTGTCATAAAATCGGAGTCTGGCCCCAATGTCTTGCGTCTGATGGGGATCAAACCCACAACATTCACATATAGGAAGGTTATGGGGAACATTTATAAATTTTATAAGTTTATAACTTTACAAGTTATATATGTTTATAAGTTATATAATTTTTTACTTTTATAAGTCAATAAAGTTTAAAAGTTATATAAGTTTTTAACTTTCATAAGTTTTATACGTTTATAACTTTATAAGTTCTATATGTTTTATAAGTTATATAAGTTTTAAACTTTTATTTCATAAGTTTATAATTTTGTAAGTAATATATTTTATAAGTATAAATTATATAAGGTTTTAACTTTTATAAACTTTATAAGTTTATAAATTTATAAATTATATAGGTTTTTATAAGTTTATAAGTTTATAAGCTATATAAGTTTTAATTTATATTTCGGAATCCGGCGAAGATAAATGATACGTAGGCTATTTGACTATAAATGTTAATATTTATATTATATGCTTATAACTTTATATAAGCTATTATTTTATTATATTAGATATTTGTAATTTATAATTTTTATTCTAATTTTATATAATTATTCTATCTATATTAAGTGTTAATAGTATATTAAAATAAAAATTACAAATGTAAGTAACTTGCAACTTATAATAATATATTTTAAATTTTTTATTGATTTATATTATAAATAGTTAATAAGTAAAATTTTTAAAAGAAAATTAGATAAATAATGAAAATTCAAAAAAGACTAAAAAAAGTTGATTACATTGGAGGTTACAACCGCATTACAAACTGTGCCAAAACCTTCATGAAATCGCCAGAAATCGTGAGACTGGCAACCAAAACAGGTGGAAACCGTCAACCAGGAAAACCACTCAGCAGTTTAGGTTTTGTTTTTAATTTTTCAAAATCGGCAACCATAAAAACTAGGAGTTTTGCGACTGGGAACACCGTCCATCTCTGGAAAACGATAGAGCTCAAGTGAACAGGTTATGTTAAGATTATCCCAAACTAATATTAAAATATTAAGGGCCTGTTTGGTAGATCAATTACTGGATGATAATTGAAGGATTTAGTGAGTAATCCACCATAATCACAAGTTTGATACCTCGTGTGTCCATTCCCTGGTCGAGGAATTCAATCACTCGATTCATTATTGTTCACGTATTACTCTCAAAATTCAATCTTCCCAAAAAGTAAGGATTAACTTTGTCCCATTTTAATACCGCTTTAAATTACCCTTTGCAATCCATTTTTATCCTCATAATTACTAAAGATGTCAATCATATAACCTAATCAATCCCCAGTCCCCAGCCGTGACTCCAAATTCTGATGCCAACTTCTACAATAACAACGGCCGATCCATCGCCTCCATTGACCGCCCTTCCGCCATCATCCCCAACATTTTCAACTGAACCTACCAAGTGTTAGTTATAGATAAAGTAAATTTGTTAGTGAGTAGGTTAGTGGGAAAGATATATTGTAAATGGGTAAGGATCGTGACTCACGATCCTTACCAATCCCACTAACCTACAACTCTCAAAAATGGGTAAGGATCGTGAGTCACGATCCTTACCAATCCCACTAACCTACAACTCTCAAAATTCTCCTCCTATATGTACCAAAGAAGACAATGAATGAAATAAGTTTTTGAGCTCTTTCAATTGTTAACACAAAGTCTCTTCTCTTCGCATCAATGCCTACCTCGCTTCGCATGGGCTCTTCTTTTCACTTAGGCACCCTTTGCCCTTTGCTAAAGACATAAATGAAACCCTGAAGTTTTTGTTGAACTGCCTAGGATTTGGTGGATAGAAAAATGATGAGGGTCTCAATCATGTGCTAAAGTTCTTCAAGTTTCCCTTGAAGTTGAACAAATTAGCTATGCGTGCCCCTAAGCCACATTCTTGGCCTAATTTGTTTGCATTGATTCATCGGCTTGTCCGGATAATGAAGTTTAAGGATTTTGTAACGGGATCCCTAGCAGCTTTCGAGAATGATGTTAAATTTATGTACACAATAGATAGCTATTTGCTTTACATTAGTGGGGATGATGATGTAATGGATGCATAGGAGAGATGAAAGGATGGAAGGATAAAATGGAAGAGGTTGTGAAGGGATTGGAGGAACATGCAAGAAACTTGAGTTGACTTTGGAGGGTTTGAAGGGGATACCAAGTCGAAAGGAGGTTATGGAGCAGGACGTGAAAAGTTTCCTGTAATTATTAAACAGTTAGATGGGACTTTGGTGGAATGCAGGAGAAATTGGAGGAGAAGGACAAGGCCTAGTAGGCGAAGGAGGAGGAGAGGAAAATGGTTTATGTTGGAATCAAAGTTATGAAGTGGGTTCCATCAGAATTAATGCACGCATGAACTTGGTTGTCTTGAGCACACAGACAAGACCACAAAAGGAAGCACACGGAGAAAAAGGAAACGCCGCATGCACGCATTTATTCCTTCATAGACTTTCGTTCTGTATTACACTTGTAATCGATCTATATATAGCGAACTCGGTGATATGAGAAATATCAAAAGTTTTAATAGAAGAAGAATTCTCCCGTTTTCCATTTCTTGTTTTACAATTTGGTATAAGAGAAAAGTTTTTTAAACCCTAATAAATATTTCGTCTCCGTCACTTCCGTCTCGATTCCGGCGACGTTACTGCTCCTACTAAAGGATCTAAGGTTCGATTTCTAAAATTTTCGAAAACTTTCAAATCTGGAACCAAGATTGAAATCGAGCTCAAATACATGTTAATTCATGTTCTATGAGTTAAGGGAGAGCCTTACTTACCTGGATTTGACCGGAAACCAACGAACCGGTCGAAAACTCTCTAACCCGTGCGGAAGAACCAGAACCACCAAAGTAAGAGGTCTCTACCCGGAGTACTCCCTGGTGAAGAGAAGGGGCTGCTAGACCCACGTTTTTCGGTGACTCCAGCGACCACGTCGATCGGATGAGTTAACGGTGAGAAATCTCATTTTCGGTCGAAGTTCCCGAAGAATATGGAAGTGTTCGAAGTTATCTGTTTTTTTTTTCTTCGACCGAAGAGATATATATCTCTTACTTATAATTTGGGCTTCACGGCCCAATTGAGTAATTTTGTGATTTGGGCTTGCATTAAATTTGAGCCCAATTACAAATTTAAGTCCATGGATTTAATCTCATTAAACCCGATTAAATTACAATTGAATTGGGTGGTCTCACCAAAATCCAATTACTTTTCGTCCGTGAAATTCGTCAATTATGTGTCACATAATTAATTATTTAATTCTTCAGTTCACCAAATAGAGCAACCTGATAGGATACATATCCAAATCGGTACTATCATAAACAGTATCTAGCAACACATTATTATCCGATTTAATATAGATATATCGTGATCCTATAAATCTCATTTAGTATTAATTCTTTCGTCTCTTAATATCCAATAATTAATGTCAAGTGTAGGAATGTGTCATCCTTGACCATTAATCGCTTTGTTGATATATCGGTTTATAATTGTTAATATGTGACTATCACATAATCCCAAATTGCATGCATAACAATTATTACTGAATCAAGGGGCCCAGGGATATTAATAATCTCATCTCTAATATGAGATGGACAAAAGTATCATCTTGATATTCTATACCTTCCAGCATAAATCGTGCATATTCGGGTAGCTTACCGTTATGACCTCTCGGTTAAGAAAGGCGTTAGATAACCCCACGTGATACACATTCATTACCCAGAATTATGAATATCTCAGATAACTGAATTAATACTATATGACTTTGCCGATGACACAAACACAATCCATCCGGCAAGTCAAATAGGTCGAGTCCAATATTCATGTACCACGTACACTCATATTTCATGCGATTAAACAGATACCTCGTATCAATGATCTATAAAACTTGATCACGCATTAATCCACATGTTAGTCAATTTAGTCATCTAGTTCTTCCCTTGCTAATGACTTTTAAGACTACGGACTGATTTAGAATTTGATAAAATTATGGAGTTTCACAATTTGAGCCCACTACCCAAATGATCCATAATATATATATATATCTAAAACTCAAGGAATAAAATGATTTTAGTCATTCAGTATACATGAAACTAGCAAGAGCACAATGCTCTAGGTCACATACTGAAACATGCTTCTCTACAGATTTATTTTCTCCCTGAATACAGCTAGATGATTGCACTGCAGTAGCTTCTGGGCCTCAGTCGCTGAAACTATAAAGAGGCCCTGGAGGTTAATCTTAAACACTTCTAAATTTTGGGCAAATTGTGTTACTTATCAGGTCTAAAGCAGATTATGAAATCTCACCATCTATAATGGGAATTGGTAAGAAGTTGTAAGACACGGTTTATGTTTTTTACTAGTTTTAATATCTCATCCCTTCTTGTTGGTGTTTGGTAGGAAGGGGACCAATTTGAGACATGGCTCAAGTGCCTCCTCCAATACATATTCCTAAGTTAAGGCATTTTTAATTATCATTTCACTTCATGGATGTACAAGTTAGGAGGTTGATCTGGGATAGTGGTTGCTCCTTACATATCAGATTGAAATATTGACTTGAGGCATACTAAGAGACAAGTTATTACAACGAGGAGCAAATGAAGTGGCAAAAAATCACAGGGCTACGATGCTATAAGGTAAACAGGCCGAGCCTTGCTATTTACTTCAGTAAAGACACGTGGAGCCATTTGGAGACCTGCCTAGCTGATGGTTGGAGATCAATGCTTAAAATATCCTCTAAGGCTTTGCTTAAAGGAAGTTTTCAGCAATCTCATCGACCTATGCCATAAGGTATACAGGCAGAGATGGGTCTTTAGCAAGGTAATGATATTTGTAGTTATTTTATATGGCAGCCTGCATAGCTGAGAGTCAAAGGATCAATTTTGCTCATCTCCTGAGTCTCCTTATCCATTATTTGTTATGAAGGAACCATATAATATGTGAGTAGCACTTGATGTGTATAGTGAGTTTTTGGACCCTAGCCTTCAGATAGACTCTAGACTACAAGCTTTTATCTTATATCAATTTTATTTTTTATTTTTGTAACTCTTACCCCTTGGTAAGAAACTGTAAATACTTTTTTTTCAACGAATTTTTGGCTTAGTAAAAACAAAACCAATATTGCAAAAAAAATTAATAAAAAAAGGCAAGTTGTGTCAATTTTGTTCATCTCTAGATCACTGAGTTTCCATATGTATGATATATGGTCAGATTCTGGCCAAATGCATAGTTATATGGTTGTTACTTGTCACTATATAGATAATGAGTGGAAATACAAAAAAGAGAAATATCATTTCGATTGTTTAATGATAAACACACCGCACGAAATCTAAGCTCTATGCTTGTGTTAATTTTAGAAGAATATAATTTAATTAAAAAAGTATATAGTATATCTTTTGATAATGCATCTAACAATGATGCAAGTGTAGAAGATTTAAAAATGTTATGTGATGCTACTTTTCATGGTTATTTTTTTCATATTCGTTGTATGCGTCATGTTATTAATTTATGCATACAAGATGTTCTTAAAATTATAGATTTAAGTGTTAACCCAATTAGAAGTACTAAAAATTTTTTGTTGAGTAAACCTAGAGTACTGAAAGATTGATTTAAATTTTGTAAAGATAGTAATGTTAGACCAATAAAATTTTCTTTAGACGTGACTACCCGTTGAAACTTTACACATAATTTATTTTAACAAGCCATACCTTATAAAAAAAACTATTAGTTAGTTTTATGAATAATAGATACCAAAATATATATTTAAACACAAGTGATTTATTAGAGTGTGAAAAACTCATAGATTTATTAAAATATTTTAATGAATACACTAAATTATTATCATGTATATAAATCAATGTTTCACCTTATTATACATATTTGTGTTAACATATGAGTCATTATAGTGAGTTTTAAAAATGAACGTAATTTTACAACTTGTATAGATGCTATTACGAAAAAATGATGTAAATATATTTTATATATACAATCACTTTATCTTTTTGCACCGTTTTGGACCCCCAAATAAAATTAGAAGGTTTGAAAAATCATTAAAAGGCTATTATGGTGATTTTAAAAATGAGGATGAAATACTCCTTGTCGACTATATGACTTTAATCGAAAAAGTTGAGACTTTATTAAATGAATTATATGAAAAGTATCAAACAATATTCGATATTTCTGTGCAAACTCGTAGGAGTGAGAGTGCCTCAAGTAGTGGTGCGTCTAGAACAGCAATGCTAGGAAGGATGAAAAATATAATAAAAACTCTAACCAAATGCCCTAGGTCCTCATACTTATCCAACGACTACCTTTGAGATGGCTCTGACATGTGATGATTATAGCTCATACTGGGAGTTCGATATTCTTTTTTAGTGAAGGAGCAAAGCAAAATATTTTTCAGTGTTATCGATGATTGTGAAGGAAGTTCTACCATGTCCGGTTTCTATAGTGACTGTTGAACAAGCCTTTAGCAGGGGAGGATATATTTTAGACGACCGACGTTCAAACCTTCATCCACTCAACTTAGTATATCATACATGCCTGAATGATTGGATAGCTGCTGCACGTAGGACACAAGAACATGCATTTTACGACGAAGATGATGCATTTGATACCGGGGATCCTGAGACATCATCGACGAGCAGTACAAATCCAAACAATGATGAAGAGTAGAGAGTTCTCTATTAGGTCAGCAAGGTAAGAGAACTACGTGAGTCTTTGATTCATTTATGTATAAAAACATAAATTATACGTAGGCAACTGAATTATAAATGTTAACATTTATAGTTAAGCTCAAGTTCTCTTATATTATTTTTTTAGTTTATATAAAGTTAATAAACTTTATAGTTTATAAAGTTTCTTCAATTTACAAACCCTAAATTTATATAAAGTTTAAACAATTTATAAACCCTATACCCTACAAAGGCTAAATCCAAATATTATACAAATATATAAATTTAAACACTTTCTATTAACTTATAAACTTTATATAAACCCTAAATTTATAAAATGTTAATAAATTAATATAAACTCTAAATCTTAAACCTAAACTCTAATATTATATAAGTTTATATAAACTATAAACTTATAAAACCTAAACTTATAAACCCTAACATTAACAATTTTTATACAAAAATATTTGAAAGATTATTTTTTTAGCATACGAAAAAAAAATGTTTTTTTTTGGGAAAGCCAAATTTTTATATATACAGATGTATTTACAGATGAAAGCAATAGTATCTGTAGACTCCTGTCCAAATACAAATACACTGTGACCAAAACTCATGTGATATAGGCGAACTCCTTAGATGACAGTCTTTATCCTCAAGGCTAGCCTCATGAGTTGGCTTATTTGGCCACTGCATTGTAACTCCATTCCCTCACACATCATCAATATAGCTTCGTGTGGTGATTGTTGCAGCTCTACTCGGTGCAAACCATTTAGGATGAAAAGAAATGGAGAAGACAGGTTAGCTTTAATTGTAATAGGTGATGTCCATTCACATCATGAGCCTTTCGATGGAATCTAGTGTTTTCTTGTGAGGTAGACTCGTCATGATGGTACGACTGTTAATTTGAGTAAAGCAGGAGAACGAGTTCAAGTCCAAGCAGTGCAAGATGAATCTGAACATAAGATTATTTTTGCCAAACAGATGGCTAAACTTCTTTCTGGGGGCTTGACAGTTGTTATGAGCAGAATATTTTCTTTAGATAATGTTGATGGAGATGCCACCATACAGGATGAACTATATATTATGACTGGGCAAATGGAGAAAGCCACTCACCAGTTCACTGCTCACGGCAATCTCCTGCCTGATCCAAAACAACTTGCTGATATTCCTACTGACTTTTCTCAGCAGTTGAGTGAGTTACTTGATACATATGCTTCCATTTTTTAGGAACCAACATCTCTGCCACCTTTCCGTGAGGTTGAGCACAGTATTGCATTAGTCCTTGATGCTATCACAAAGAAACATGCTCCTTATAGAGCTCCACACTACCCAAAGAATGAGATTGAGAAGATAGTCCAAGAGTTACTGCATACTCGTTTAATTCGATGTAGCCACAACTCTTTCGCTTCTCCTGTGTTGCTGGTTAAAAAGAAAGTGGCAGGTGGCGAATGTGTGTGGATTACAGACATCTGAACAAGCTTACCATTAAGAGTAAGTTTCTCATCCCTGTTATAGATGAATTATTGGATGAATTACATGGTGCCTCATGTTTTAGCAAGTTGGATTTAAGATCAGGATACTTCCAGATCCGGATGAAGGACCAAGTCATATACAAGAACAGTTTCATCACACATCATGGTAAATTCGAGTTCTTGGTAATGCCTTTTGGTTTGTGCAATGCACCAGCCACGTTTCAGAGCCTCATGAATCAAGTTTTGTGTGATTTTATAAGGCGCTTTGTCCTTGTGTTCTTTGACGATATTCTGGTGTATAGCAGCAAATGGCAGGATCATTTAACACATCTCAAACAAATCTTGTGTGTCATGACAAATCACCAGTTGTTTGCAAAGGCTTCTAAATATTATTTTGGTAGGACAACTACGGAGTACTTGGGACATATCAAATCCAAAGAAGGAGTTGCTACTGATCCAGAAAAAATTGCTGCTATGGTTAACTGGCCGCAACCCTCCTCACTCAAATCCTTGCGTGGATTTTTGGGGCTAACCGGGTATTATCAAAAGTTCATTAAAGATTATGGGATCATAAGCAAACCTCTAACTCGGCTCCTCAAGAAAGATGCGTTTAAGTGGACTAAGGAAGCTGGTGCTGCCCTACACAAACGAAGCAGTTTATGGTCTCTGCTCCTGTGTTAGCTTTGCCAGATTTTTAGCACCAGTTCATTATAGAAATTGATGCCAGTGACCATGGAATAGGTGTTGTACTCTCCCAACATGGCAGGACAATTGCCTACTTCAGCCAAGCCTTAGGCCAGTGGCAACTCCATCTATCCACCTATGAAAAAGAATTGCTTGCAGTGGTCCTAGCTGTCAAGAAATGGAGCAGCTATATTCAAGGCTACTCATTCATTATCAAAACCGATCAGCAGGCTATCAAACACATATTGGAACAACGGCTAAATATAATGTTACAACACAAAATGATAGCCAAGTTGTTAGGCTTGGACTACACTGTCCAATTCAAGAAGGGGAGTGAAAATATGGTAGCTGATGCCCTCTCTCGGTTTGGGCCTGATATTGGAAGTCAGTGCCATGGCATCACCATCAAAATTGTTGATTAGATCTCAGAAGTCATGGACAGTTACACATCAGATCCTCATTTACAAGGTGCCATCAGATCCAAAGCAGTGAACCAAACTCACTATCCAGAATATCAGTTGTCAAATGGATTGCTCAGACGAAATGGAAAAATATGTGTGGGTAATCACCAACCTCTCAAGCATAGCATCATCTCTGCTCTCCATGATTCTCTAGTAGGAGGCCATTATGGGATCCAGGTAACCCTCAACTGAATCAAAACTTACTTTCTTTGGACTAACATGAGAAAAGATGTTGAGGACTGGGTTGGTAGTTATGAAGTTTGTGTAAAGTGTAAGCCTGATTCCACGGCTCATGCTGGACTACTCCAACCTCTGGATTTAGCCCCTTCCCCATGGTTTAGCATCAACATGGACTTCATTGAGGGCTTGCCACGATCAGATAATAAAATTGTGATCTCGGTCATAGTGGACAGGTTCACCAAGTTTTCCCACTTTATTGCTTTGTCTCATCCTTATACCACTGAAATAGTTGCCAGGGTGTTCTTTGATTCGGTGTATAAACTCCATGGGATACCCTCTCAAATAATCGATGAGAGAGAGACCCAATCTTCACCAGCAAACTGTGGCAGGAATTGATGAAACTTGCAAGCATAAAACTAGCCACAAGTTCTGCTTATCACCCTCAATCAGATGGTCAGACCGAGCGTGTCAATAGATGTCTTGTGTATGAACAAACCACATTCATGGAATAGATGGTTGTCACATGCTGAATTTTGGTATAATACCTCACAACATTCCAGTATCCGAATGAACCCCTTCAAGGCACTGTATGGTTATGAGGCCAGACACCTCTCATTGCCCCCCATCCAGCCATCTACAATCAGCTCTCTTACAGACTTATTTCACCCGTGAGTTGCTTCAGGTACTTCTTAAACAGAACCTTCTTATGGCTGCACATAATGAAAACTAATGCAGACTGAAACCGTGTGGAGCGTGTCTTCCAAATCAATGATGAAGTCTATTTGAAACTGCATCCTTATAGATAGAACAATATGAAGTTTCGTAAGAACATGAAGCTTTCTCCGCGGTTTTATGGGCCATATCGAGTACTGGAACGTCTAGGCACAGTTGCATATCGTCTTGAGCTTCCACCGGCTTCTAAGATTCACCCAATTTTTCATGTATCCCTTCTCAAAGAGAAGCTGAAACGCAGAGAATCTCACACTGCCAACCCTCAAATGATGCGGCCTAATGGGGAATTCGAAATCTTTCCACATCAAATCCTTGGGACTCGCAACGCCCCAGGAAAACAGGGTACTCAATGCCAAGTATTAGTCCATTGGACAGGTTCCACAGTAGCTCAAGCAACTTGGAAGGGTTATTCCTTCATGAAGAAACACTATCCACACATTGATCCGTGGGGTCAAGTATCTCAACTGGATGAGAGTATTGTAACAACCACTAATGATACAGGCACCATGAAGGATTGGAGAAGCAAAGGGAAACGCAAGATGAAGACTTTGTTAGCCACATCGGTCGGCAACAAACAGAGCTAAGGGGCAGGAAGCGGTTCCCGAACTTGAAGGCGAAAGTGGCTGAATCAGTTATGAAGTCAGTCCACCGTGTCTATTTTAATTCGTGTCTGTTTTTCGTTTAAGTCGTGTCTTTACTAACAGTCATGTCATGTTGAATGTCTTAGTCATGATTTCACTTATGTAAACGTGAAGTCGTGTAGGAGTTGTCAGCTGAAGTTTAGTCTTATAAAATAGAGTAGAAGTCAGATTTTAAAGTCATGAACATGAATATGACCAATTCCCTTATTCTCAAAACTCCTCCTCTATTCTAACTTCTCTTTCCCTTTCACTGATAGTCTAATCCAGTGGTAACTCAGGTTCTCTCTGACCTGATCATTACAATTCACCTTTAGCTGCTTTAACACGATATTTTATTGTGATGATAATGATTCAGAGATGCTTTCTTGGCTGTGAAAATATGAAATCATGGGGTGCATAATGCAAGAGATAATAAGCTTCTTTCCTTTTACTCGGGCCATTTTTTCACTTTAGTTTTCATTGGATACATAAAGATTGCTAAAACATGTTGTACCAACTTTAGTACCGGACAAGTTCGTATTCATTCAATAACGGCAGACTAAAATAAAGAGAATTGATCAGTGCTAACATCTTTATGCTTCTTGGTTGTGTTCTTATTATAACATGTTTCTAGTAGATATATTGGATTGTTTGCCTCTTAGTTTATGCTTTACTTTGCTTTACTTCCTTTATTATGTACGGTTCCTGCTCTTTATTCTTGTGGTTGGTAAATTACTGTTTGATTGTTACCAGGAGTAATCATTGTTGTGATTCGGTGCTATTACTAAAATTGTAAAATGAAAACGGGAAGAAACGAGAGAAAACTCTTTGTATTAAATCTTCTGATACTTCTCTTACACCGAGAGTTTTCCTTTTATAGAGGAGGATTACAAATATGTGACAAATATGTATTACAAACGCATTAAATGTAGGCGTGCTTCTTTTCCGCTTGAGGCATGCAACTCTACTTTTGAGACTTTGTTGCAACATTGATTGAGGCGTGCAACAACTCAGCATACTTTGTTTCCAACGGCTTTTCAACACTCCCCCTTAAGATGGGCGAAAGATATCAACTAAGCCCATCTTGTTATAGAGTCTCTGAAGATCTAGGAAACTAAGACCTTTAGTCAACACGTCAGCAACTTGTTCTTTGGTGACTATGTGATTCAATTCCAACAACCTGCTATTTAATTTCTCTTTGATGAAGAACCTATCAATTTCCACATGTTTGGTTCTATCATGTTGTA
>JAOWBN010183478.1:0-28981 GCA_028565015.1 Pinguicula moranensis
AACTAGGGTCAGACCCGGTTAAAGTCGGTTTACTCGCGGAAAACCAGCCTAAACCCTCCGCAAACCGGCTACCGAACGGACCCATAGAGATTTGCAAGTCTTGCTCCCCAAGGCTACTCCTAATCTATAGATTTACAATGATTACAATTATATACTAACAAGGGAACTTCCATAATAAATTGATCCCGTAATACTCCCCTCAAGTTGGAGAGTGAATGTTGTGAAGTCCCTAGTGCCTTTGTGAAGATATATGCTAACTGGAGGCGTGTTGGCACATATGAGGGCTTGATCATTCGTGCATGAAGTTTTTCACGAACGATGTGACAATCTATCTCATTATGCTTCGTTCGCTCATGAAAAACTTGATTTGCAGCGATGTGTAGTTCAGCCTGATTGTCGCAATATAGTGGTGTAGGTTCGGCTACTAGAACCCTCAGATCCTGTAAGATGTAATGTAACAATGTCAGCTCTAAGCAAGTATTCGCTAGAGCTCGATATTTAGCTTATGCGGAGGATTTTGAAACGTTCGCTTGTTTCTTGGACTTCCATGAGATAAGTGAGGTTCCAAGAAAGATGCAGTAACGAGTGACCGATCTTCAAGTCGAACGACACCTTTCCCAATCGAAGTCGCATAAGGCCTTTAAATTCAAGTTGTTGATGGCATATAGCAATAGACCTTGCCCAAAAGTGCCTTTGATGTATCTAAGGAGACGTAGTGTTGCATGCCAATGTGGCTTGTGCGGCTGCTGCATAAACTGTCTCAATGTCCTAACTGAATATGCTATACCAGGTCTTGTGATGGTGAGATATATCAATCTACCTATAAGTCTACGATATTTGACTACGTCGTCTAGCAAGGGCCCATCTATGAGGCTTAACTTGTGAGGCTTAACTTCACGTTTTGTTCCATAAGAAATTTGTCGGGTCATGCTCCAGTGAAACCAGAGTCTTGCAAAGAATCAAGTGCATACTTTCTTTGAGACATGAAGATGCCATGCCTGGAGCGAGAAAACTCGATGCCCATAAAATATTTAAGATCATTGAGGTCCTTAATGTGGAACCGTTGAAGAAGGTTCGCCTTAAGGTGGTTCATTTCCAAGGGGTCATTACCTGTAAGGAGAATGTCATCGACATAAATCAGGATTGCAATATAAAAGAAGTGCCTTTGGTCTTTGTAAAGAGAGAGTAGTAAGCTTTTGATTGGTAATAGGCCCCCTGAATGGCTTCAGAGAATGTGGAGAACCAGTTGCGAGAAGCTTGCTTAAGACCATAAAGAGACTTGTTGAGATGACATACAGTGTTCCCCTTGTCGGCGAAGGCCTGGTGGGGGTTGCATATAGACAACCTCATGTAAGTCTCCGTGAAGAATGAACATAAGTCCATCGGCCGTCGGTGGGTCTATAAGATCAAGTATAATACTAATGGATCTATTGAGCGCTACAAAGCGCACTTGGTCGCTAAAAGCTACACCCAAGTTGCGAGTGTCAATTATCGTGAAACTTTCTGTCACAATGGTCACAATGCTTATCTTTTCTGGGAGGATTGCTGGATCGATTTTGGACTGCAACAGTAACAGAAAAATTCTCAGTCGGTTTGGGCGTTGGGTCTCCTCCTGGATTACTAATGCGTAGGCCTAACGAACATTATGCAAAGGTGTCATCATGAGAATGTTGGTGCAAACTCCTTGGTAGATTCATTGAGTCCCATGAGGAATTGCATTAGACGGTCTTCATCCTGTTGAACCGAGTACCCTTCATATGATTGCACATAATAGGAGTGCGAAAGGCATCCAACTCATTTCAGAAACTTTTGATTTTGGTGTAATATGTTGTGATCGTTACGGACCCCTGCGAGATTGAAGCGAGTGATTTCCGCAACTTAAAAATCGTTGGAGCATTCTTCTGTGCGAACTGATCTTTGAGATTATCCCATGCTTTTTTTTGCAGATTCAACGTGTATAACGCCTTTCTCTAGATCAGGGCTGACAGAATGCGATAACCAGAAGATGAGCATGCTATCGCATCGCTTCCATTAAGCATAATCTAGGGAGTCTGCAGAGGGTGGTATGATGGTACCATCAATGAATCCGACTTTCTCTTTGGCTGTAAGGGCATGTAACATGGACGTACTCCAAGATGGATAGTTGAAATCATCAAGTTTGGTGGAAACGAGCAATACCCCATGCTGATCGGAGTGGTGGACAGAATATGGATTTGATGCATCCAACTCCATGATGGTAGATTTGTTTGTATTATCGCCGGTGTTCGCCATACTTTGTGGAAGGGTTTTAGATGGTGGCGGCGGAAGAAGAGAAAATTAGGGCTGCTCTGATACCATATTAAGAATGAACAATGGGATTTCTGCTCACGGTTAATGTCCATGTGTTTATATTATTCTCAACATAATACAAACTTATATAAAGATTTACACGTCTTGCTCCCCAAGGCTATTCCGAATCTACAGATTTACAATGATTACAATTATATACTAACAACGGAACTTCCATAATAAATTAATTTCGTAATATTTTCTAGTTTCCCAAAAAATTTATTTTATTTACTTTTTTCATCTTGAGGTTAATAGTCCAATATTTCTCCTCCTAAGTACCAGCAATGGCCTAGAATTGCAATGAATTCTAGATTTAAACTCTTAAATAGAAGTTTGTATAAATGGGATCAGAAAAAGTGGCAGACCAGGCCAACTAGCTTTTCTGATCTTTTTTTAATCTTTAACCTGATACCTTCTCCATTTAATTTACATTATTTCTTTATTTTTTACTTACTTGGTGGGGCTGGGCTTCAGTCTCTTTTATTGGGTGGAGGCCAAGACAATAGTTTGTCTAATTGGGCCAAACTTTTGGGCCCAACCTGGAAACAACCCATTTATTCAACACTAATTGTATTGATAATTTCGTGTTTCAAAATCTATGGAACTGTTTAAAACCTAAATTTGTATTGGATTTTATTTTCGGGTTAAGAAAATTGGAATGATAATGAAATTAATATAGGCTCAAATTAGCGACAATAATAATTACAAAAATATATTAACATCTGCTTTAGGCTTCAGAGAAGGTGTAACCACTTGAGAATGTTATTTATGACACAACTGAAAAAGTAGGATTTCACATGTGATGAAAACCATGCACGTCAAATAAGTATTTGTTTAAAGTTACTTTATCAAGTGATTTTACCTTATTTGACCAAGATAAAATGGTTTGACCAATTAAGGTTATTTCTTTATTACCCACCTTCTATCTTGTAAGACGATATGAAAAATAAGTTATGGAACTAAAGAAATTTGGCTGCTCAAAACTCGTGCCTTGCTTCCTCAATTAACACCATACAACTCCCGGATGAAAGGAGAATACAGTAGATGGTTTTGTGGCAAGTGAGTGCAAGTGTGTGCTTAAGGAATACAAAGAGCTAGTATACTACAACTTTGATCTCCAAGAATTACTTGCCCATTACAAAGAGCAAGCCTATTTATAGAATACATATAGGAATATGTTGGTACTTTCACATGGACATGGTTGTTAACCATTGGAGCTACTTATGGGTGGTGTGGTTGCTTGTTACCCCTTCTATCGGTGGCTCAAGGAGATAGGTGTGTCAGGCTACGACTGTCTCATTCTAGTTGAAAGGATATATTTGCCTGCATCAAGAGCCTTGCGAGTGATACAAGGTCGTTCGTCTTCGAGCTCATGTGATATGATGGTTAATCGCGTGCCCCACTTAGGGACGGTGGCCATTATGTATTATCTCTTTGTCAAGGGCGATTATAGGCCTTTGTTGGGGGAATGCATGTGGTCATTTCCAAAGGGTCCTCGGGTGCTAATCCTCGAATGGGTTTTAGGTGGATTCCTCCTCGATGAAATTAATCATTAAGGGAGGTGTGGTGACTGGGCTCTGGAGGGTCTGCACATCTAATGCTTTTACATCTTTGTTTTTTCAGACTGATCCTACCCGATAGTAGGTCACCTAGGAATTTTCCTCGTGGGCAACCTAGAGTTCAAAGCTTAAAAACCATTTAACTTATTCTTTGAGCTACTAAAGGTAGATAAGAAGCGTAGGCTCCTTTGTCTCCAACTAAATGTGAGTCCACATGTGCTATGAGTCGTTGTACTCCAACGAAGTGTGCTAGTTGAACCCCCTATATCAAAGTTTCGTACTCGACGACATTGTTGGTGATGGGGAATTAAGCGAAAGGCCAATGCACATTACAATCTTGCTGAGCCGCTAAGGATAATCCTGGCCCCTCCATGGCTTCCCATAGAAGATCCGTCTGGTGCAGGATTCATATCTTAGCATTTTCCTCCCCTCGAGTGCTCTCGGCAATAAAATCTGCAACTATCTTAGTCTTGAGTAGTGTTTTAGGCTTGCCCCATATATCGTACTGGCAAAGCTCGATTGTCCATTTTATCAATCTTCCCAAGGCATAGGATCTCGTTAAGATTTTCTTGAGGGGCTGATTGGTAACAACTTGGATGTGTATGCCTGGAAGTAATGTCGCACCTTGCGAGAGGCAGATAAAAAGGGAAAGCGCCCATTTTTCAATCAATGTTGTAGCTTTGCTCTGTTCCTTGGAGTAGCCAACTGACATAGTATATTGGCCTCTGGGTTTTTCCTCTTCGAGTACAAGTGTTGCACTGTCTGCCTCGTTAGAAACCACAAAGTAGAGGAGAAGCTCCTTACAATCTTTTGAAGCGACGATGATCATAGTTTCATGAAGGTAATCTTTCAGTTGCTCTAAATTTGGTTGTTTTGATCCCAATCAAAGGCCTCTCTCTTCTTCAGAAGCTTAAAGACGGTAAGGCCATGTCTGCAATTTTGAGCTGAATCGGTTCAGAGCAACTATGCGGCCTGTAAGTTGTTGAATTTCCTTTATGTTTCGAGTTAGTTCGACTCTCTTCTAGGACACTAGATTGCTGAGGAACTTTCCTCCTTCTAACGTAAATGTGCACTTCCACAAATTTAACTTTAAACCTATTTTATGAAGAATGACGAAACAAACTTTCATGTGTTCAGGATGCTTACCTGGTTAGAGGTTTTTAACCAACATGTTATCGGCGTAGAATTCCATGCAATCTCCTATGAGCGGGGCATAAATCCGGTTTACCATTCACTAGTATGTGGCCCTTGCATTTTTCAATCCAAACGGCATTACCACATGGTAGTAGATTCCATGCTAGGTGACAAATGTGTTTTACGTGGCCTTCCTTCGTGAGGCGAATCTGGTGGTATCCCTGACGGGCATTCATCATGCTTAAAAAGGGCATTTTAGGTAGTGGCATCTACCATCCGATCAATAGACGGGAGCGGGAACGGATCCTTTTTATAGTGCTTGTTCAGATTGGTGAAGTCGACGCACATCCTTTATTTACTTTCTCCTTTCGAAACTAGACCTTATACTAGACCGTATAAATTTGACAGTCACTCTGTATACTAGACCACCTCGATGTGCTTGGCGGCGAGTAACCATTGGACCTTGAACTTGATGATGAGGTCCTTCTCTAGGAATAAATTGCACATCTTTTGATGCACAGGTTTCGCATTGCGGTGGACGTTTAGTCGGTGCTCGGCTAATTTGGGGATGATGCCTTGGAAATGGTCAACCCCCCATGTGAAGATATTCTCGCATTCCCCAAATATGCTATAATTTCCTCTTCTAGGGAAGGATCAAGGTAAAATCCAATTTGGACCGAGGTTTCAGGCCGCTCCAACCGCAAGATTAACTCTTTGTATGACGCTGACCATATTTTGTGGGTTTCCTCAAATTGAAAGTTATGCCGCATGGGCTTTGGGATAGGAGCACCTTCCAAGAGATTTATTTGTGGTTCCATTAAAAGGCTCACACCAGGATGTTCTTTTTGGTTATTGTCTTTGGGCGCCCCCGGATAGCATTTTAAGAGGTGAGCACCTTGTGCTCTATTCTTCCTACTATGCTGGCATTGGGAAACTTCAGGAACTTGTGTAGATGGAGACGGCTTGACATTGATATAGACTTGGTTTGCCATGTATGGTATTGTATCAAAGGTTTATTCAACTATAGCAAACCAAACCATTTGTATGGCAATTTTGCTTTCTTGCACTAGCTCCACGAATAACTTGATGACTCCTTGGGATTTGACCTTGATTCCCCTGAGTCGCACGAGGGGCGCGGTAACGGGTTTCAGAGGGGTCTTTCCCAGGCCCATCTGGTTGAAGGCATCAAAGGACAAGATGTTAGGTGAACTTCCCTGATCTACCAGGATTCTTCTCACGTTGAACTTCTCTATTAGCTATGCAATAACCAGAGGCACGCATTTGGGTAAGTCATTTGGTATTTCATTCTCTTTGAAGTGCACCTCTACGCTGGCCTTGATTGGTATCTTGCTGAGATCTTGCCTTCATATCCTCTGGTAATCACATTTACGTCAGGTGGGGAGAAGTTTCTCAAGATGGGTATTTCCTATTGAGAGTAGATACGAGGCTGTGGTCTCTTTGAGGCATCCATGTAGGTGGTTCACCTTGGGAATTCGTGATATTTAGCCACAAATTGCTGCATAAAACTAATTAATGATTCCCTCTTCTTCTGAGTGACACCTATCGTATGAAGCATGAATCACAGCTAACTCACTCAGGTTCTCCTGCTTTTTTTACTCCGGCGGTCCCTTGCACCTTGCTCTTCTACATAGGAGCTCGTTGTAGATTTCCTCTCGACCTGGGAAGCGAGAGTTTGTGATTGTGACCCACCCAGGTTACCTTCTCGTGGTGTAATTGATAGGTGGCGACCTATTTTTTGATTTTGTGCATCTTTTTAGGCAAATAAATCGTTGTGGGACTCCTTCTATGTCTTGCTTTCTTGGGGGTAGGATGAGTCTTGTGTTAAGAAGTTTTGGCCATTCTTTAGTTGTTGTAGTTGGAAAACTTCTCAATGGGTATGAAAAATATTTCTACAACCGGCGCCATTGATGGAACCAAGGAAAATGTGGAGGACTCAAAACTTACGCCTAACTTCCTCAATTTCACATCATACAACTTCCGAAGAGGAGGGGAATACGGTAGCTGGTTTGTGGGGAGCGAGTGTGGGTATGTGTCCTAGGAATACAAAAAACTTGTATACTACAACTTTAATCTTTGACAATTGCTTGTCCATTACACTGGCCAAGCATGCCTATTTATATAATACACATAAGACCACATTGGTAATTTTATGTGGACATGATTGTTAATCGTTGGACCCACTTATGGGCAAGGGTGATTGCTTGTTATCCCTTTTGTCGGTCGCTCGAGTAGATAAGTGTGGCAGGCGACGACTGTCTCATCCTTGTCAGAGGGATGTATCTGCCTCCGTCGAGGGACCTATGAGTGATACGAGATCATTCCTCTTTGAGCTCATGTGATGTGATGGCTTACCGCATGCCTCACTTTTGAGCGGTGGTTGTTATGTATTATCTCTTTGTCGAGGCGAAAGTAGGCTTTTACCAGAGGAATACATATGATCAATTCCAGAGGGTTCTTGGGAAATGGTCCTCAAACGGGTTTTATGTGCACTGGAAGTGATCCTCCTCAGCCTCCAATAAAGCAGGTCTAAGGTGGATCATCGAGGTCTACCAGTCTTTTCTTCATGTGGATTTGAGACTTATCTGGTCTTCGAAAATGGGGCTCATCTGATGGGCATAATGCTCAAAAGTGAGAGTTGATAATGTGACTGATTTAATTAATTATGTGGGAAAATTATCTGATAATGTAGTATAAAATGACATAAAAGGGCATCACTCTTATGTTGTTATTTTTTTGCTTTTATATTATCAATATTTGCTATTAAATAACACAAGGAAGTTTTGTTTAATTATTTTAATTTATTTATTCTAAGATATAATTATTATTCTAATTATTAATAACGGAGTTTAAATAGTAAGCATCATATTGCAAACTGTTTAGTCATGGTCAATAAATTTTGAATTAGTACAAAATGTTTAACTTGTCAAGATTTATTTAACAAAAAAAAGGTGAAGTTGTAAAACTGATAAGGAAAAAGTGTCTGAGATTTTTATAAGGTTCGTGAAGTAGTTTACTTTTTCAGTCACCTTACAAAATAGAATGTGGGTGTACACGAAGCAACCTTATTGGTCAAATTACCTTATTTTGGTCAAATAAGTAAAAATAATCTCATATGGTAACAGGTAATATGACACTACCACCACCACAACCTATTCAGTATATTCCCAACCAAGTTAGAATCTGGGGGGTCAGATATACGCAACCTTACCTTTATAATTATACAAGAGACAGCTTCTATTGCAACCCAAGATGCATTGCCTCATTTGATGTATAGATTCCAACAACTTCACTAATTGAAGCACTAAAATTCAATAGATCCATTTTGATCTAGTCCATTATTAACACAAAGCTAAAAGAATTATCAATGATGACTTTTTCATCTCTATTTGTAATGGACACAAGTAATATGACACTAAATAGAGTCTAATGTTATTTAATGAACACCGACCTTCTACATTAAAACACTACTAAAAAAATGAACTAATTCACGAACATTATCAAAAAAATAAGTCATGTTATAATTTTTTCATTATAGCTTTGCCACCTCACCTTTTTCCCCTAAAATAAATTATGAAAAGAATAATAATAAATTAGAATCAATTAAAATAATAAGTAAGAATAATTGGAAATGAGCTCTTTTGTTTTATTTAATAATAATAATACGAAAGTAGAAAAGAAATAAAACAATAATATAATAGCAATGTCCTTTTATGTTATTTTATAACAATCAGATACCTTATCAAGTAATTTTGTCAAACAAATTTAATTAAATTATGTCACGTTATCATCTTATCAACTTTCAATCGTGTTATCAGTTTTCAGTCATCTCATCAATTTGCAAAATAAAATCTTAGCACTTCTTGTGATATTTATGAAACATTTCGCTTACTATGAAAACAACTACGTTAATGAACCTTTCATTAATAAATAAATAAATTTTATGTTATTATCTATACATTACTTTTTCTTTTAGTTAGTTTAACTTCACCTTATCATGTCATTTTAACTTATTCGACCAAAATAAGGCAGTTTGACCAAATAAGATTGTTTCTTGAATATCTGGTAGCGAACATCTGGAATAGCCCTGGTCAAATAGGATACGCTAGCCAAAGAATCAAGACAAAGATACAAGCTATAAGAACAGGCATTGGGATATGGAATCAGTCAGCACCGAGAAACTTGATGTCTGAATGCAAAGAGATTCTTAACAGTATTAAAGAGATGAAAATGGTTGCTGAATAGGACACAGTGCAACCTTGCGGAGAGATAGATCCACAGCCAAAGTCTTAGGGACAAAGTGGCCACAGTCTCTATGAACCTTGATAGCATGATGTATCAAAAATCACGCATTAACTGGATTAAATATGGAAATGCCAACACCGCATACTTTCAAAGGTGGATCAATAAGAATAGGATAAACAATGTAATCAATGGAGTCAGGGATGCAACTACCTGGCTTGAAGGCACAAACCTGGTGAAGGAATGTTTTTAAAAGCATTTTGAAGAAAGATATAGAGAGCTCCCTTGGTCAAGTCCAAGAATCTACAACATGAGTTTTAAAATGCTATCTACAAACTCTAAACACATACTGGTTGCACCTGATGTGAACCCTTGACGAATTTGTGTCAATATTCCACAAACGATCGATACTTCAAGAAAAGAAGAGGGACGAATTTGTTGTTCCTTATGCCTGATGAACACGATTTGTGTCACCCAACAAAAGTCACGGATTTTGTTGAACGAGACGCCACAAACAACCCCCTGAAGGTATTAGATTACCAACCAAGAATCGAATGATAAGTCCCAAATACGATGCTATCTAACTCAACAAAAAGAAAGATAAATCGAAGAAGGTTTTAAAAACCAAAGGAGAATACTTCTCACAAAATTCAATCATAAAACTTGTCTCAAATACAAAGGATGTTAAGGCCTTTATATAGGCATAGATAATCCTAAAATTCGTGCAAAAATAAGAAGGAAACTTTAGAGTAACTAGGAAAGTAATATTAGATGCAATCAAAGGTTGTGGTAGTGGAAAGAGTCCTAGTCTGGATGGTTTGAACTCCAGATTCATAAAGCACTTCCTATATCTAATGAAAGATGAGATCTGCTAACTGATGAATTCTATCAAAACTGTAAAATTGCCAAAGGCAGCAATGCAACTAACATCACTCTTTTGGTAAAGACTGAAGCTCCAATGAGAGTTCAAGATTATAGACCTATAATACTAATAGGGTCTATTCTATGCCTAATATTATTGCAAAGGTGTTAGCTAACATATCAACACAGTCATGGAAGAGGTGATTTATCCTATCCATATGGCCTTCATTAGGGGCAGGGAACTCCTTGATGGGGTATTGATAGCAAATGAGGTAGTAGATGAATTGAAGAAATTGAAAAAACAGGCAATAATATTCAAGGTAGACTTTGAGAAGGCTTTTGACTCACTAAACTGGGTATACTTACAAGATGTAATGATCAAAATGAGATTTCCTACTAGCTGGACTTGGTGGATTAAAGAACTGCTTGAATCAACATCTACCTTAGTCCTCATTAATGGAAGCCCCACAAAGGAATTCTATCCTAAAGGAGGTCTACGGCAAGGTGATTCATTATCACCTTTCCTATTTCTACTGGCTGCAGAGGGTTTATAGGTTAAGATAAATAAGGCTGTTGATCTACATATGTTCAGAGGAGTGGAAGTTGGCAGAGACAAGGTACCCGTATCCCATCTGCAATTTGCAGATGATACCTTACTGTTTGGTCAGGCATCCTGGAACACAGTTAAATCATTCAAGGCTATCCTTTAAAATTTTGATATTATCTCTGGGTTGCGTATTAATTTCAATAGAAGCCACCTCTTGGGAACAAATCTGCCTCAGTCAACATTTGAGGAAATGGCTGCTTACATGAACAGTCATATAGGACGCTTCCCTTTCAAATATCTTGGTCTACCAGTGGGAGCTAATCCCAACAAAAAACAAACATGGAAATCTGTATTGGACAAGTTTAGCAAAGCTTTAAACTCATGGGATAACAAGTATTTGTCCACAGGAGGCAAACTGATCCTATTAAACTCTGTACTAGCTGCTATACGATCTCACTTCTTTGCATTCTTCAAAGCCCCCTCATCTGTTATTAAGAAGTTAACTACCTTACAGAGATCCTTCTTCTAGGGAAGCACCAAGGACAAGAAAAAGATGTGTTACATCTCATGGAACAAGATTGCCACATCTATAAAAGGAAAATGTCTGGAGGTTCGCAGTGTTAGTGCCTTTAGTGGAGTCATGCTTGGAAAATGGGGAGAAAAGATTCTGAATGGTGAAAAGAGTTTGGCAATTGAGATTCTAAGATCAAAATATGGAAGTGATGGAATTTTGTCAATTGGAGATTTGAGAGAACTGAAGAAACCAGAGTTGCATCCTATGAGATAGAGAGGAAGAAGACGTGGTAGAGTTTATGCCTCCAGTTGGTGGAACAACTTACAAGACACACTAGGTTCAAACTGATTTTATCAGAACACAAAGATCAGATTAGGTTGTGGAGAATGCATCAGATTTTGGGTTGATAAATGGCACCACAATGTCTCTCTGGCATAAAGATATCCAAGATTATTTAGAGTAGCATTAAATAAGGATACTAGCATCCTAGAAATAGGTAATTGAGAAGCTGGTAGATGGAACTGGTCATGGAAGTGGAGGAGAAACGTGAGGGACACTGAGTTTTATGATCTAACTAATTTACTAAGTTTTTTGCAGGATACAACATTGAAGGAATCAGGTGTAGATATCTACTCCTTCGAAAGCAGCAATGGCGACAGATACATAGTTAAGGCAGCCTACAACCAGGTCAGGGCAAAAACACCCTCAGCTTTCAAAACTGAAGAAGTCAGTAACATACATTGTATCTGGAACAACTTCTCACCCAAGAAAATAATAATCCTAGCATGGAAGCTATTACAAAATGCACTGCCAACCAAGGAGACTCTACAAAGGCAGCATATCATACCTGAAGGGCAAGACATCCGCTGTCCATTGTATAATACAGATCAGGAGACAATATAACATCTATTCCAAGATTGCTCTATCACTGTGTAGGTCTGGCAGGCACTAAAAGAATGGTTATCCTATGAAGGAATGGGACTCCTAAATTATTTTCAAGCACAAACACTTCAAACATACTTAGAAGAGATACCAATTGTGATGCCTGGAAATCCATATGGCTAGCCATGATATGGCTAATATGGAAGACAAGAAACCACTCATATTTCCAAGGCACTGTGATAAACCCTAAGAACATAATTCATACAATTCAGAGGACTAATGGTTATGGATCAGAACTCGGATATTAGAAAGATCATTTCCATACTCTTTGACTGATTGGCTGCTGCAACCACTCACTTGTCTACATTTCAATACCTGATGAGTAGTATGAAACAAATGGATTGATCAGCAACAGGGATGCTCTATCACATAGTAAGAGAATACACAAAACCTCCAACATATGTCTAAACAAGAGGTGAGCTTACTGCTAGTCTAGATTCAACCGAGTTGTGTACCAATCTACAAACAAAAATTGAGATTGATAAGTTGAAAATCATGCCAATTGAATCTATATTTGCAAATAACTACTGATAGGTTGATGACTTTGATCTGATTGCTGAGTTGTGTACCAAATTCGATAATGGATTTCATAAGTTGAAAACTATCAAGGTAGGTGAGTCATGTACCGGCAAAGGATAGACCTCTGGACCTTATGGAGGAAGTGGACGAGCTTCTCAAGTTGTGTGAGAGACATTCCTATTGCAGTGCAATCCCTTCAAAGAGTACTAAAGATAAGAAGACAGTGATTCTTATACAAGCATCATTTGTATGTATTAGCTTTTCTTTTAGCCTTTTCGTTTTGTAGGTCTATATCTTATCTTTGTATACGTTATTTTATTATTAAAGAAATTTGGCTTATAAAAAAAGGTTGTTTACTGAACACCACTTTTTACCTTATAAGGCAATTGTAAAAAAAGTTACTTTAGGAACCTTATTAAAAAAAATAAGTCACCTTATGAGTATGCAATCACCTTAAGGGTCTGTTTTGTAGACTAGTTCACACGTGATAACTGCTGGATTTCATGAGTTATCAACACACACATGGTATTTGGAACATACCTTCACAAAATCCGCGAATTATTGATGGCTAGCTCCAAAAATGTTATCACTTTAAAATTGGTCTGATAACGTTATTACACATTTGCCCGATTCCAAATTACCTGCTAGCATCGATAATTTATCCATATTTACAACTTATACCAATGATATAGCCCAAGCAAACTTGCCCTAAATTCAATCTGAATCGTTCCCTGGAGAACACCACAACCATCAAAGACCTCGCGGCCATCATCTTGCGTTTGCCCTTCGTTGTCGCTCCTCCCACTCATCCACGAATCAATCCCTTCATGGCACTACTACCGGACAATTCAAGCCCCCTTTGCAAACCACAACACTCAGATGTGTAGCGAGGTTAGTTTTCCTTCTCGCAACTATTGGCCGGAGCCATGGCTTCACCGCTTGCGGCAAAGACAGGTTCTCTGTTGGCATCTGATTTTGACAAGGAAGAGAAGAAAGAAGAGGGCCTAAAGCATAGTAGATTCGTCACTATCTTAACGATGGAGTCCGAATCGATGAAGCTGAGATTCTTTATCATTCCCCAAATAGATTTGTGAGACATAATTTTTATTGTACTATTGATTTTTGTAATTTATTTAATTGATAGTTAGAAATTAAAATCTTGTTTATTTCAAATGAGCCCTTAGGATTATATATGTTGCACTTATTATAAAATAGCACATAACTCCCTAGACTTATCATAAACTATAAACACCCACGCTCAAGATGGGTGAAAGATATCAATTAAGCCCATATTATTACAAGGTCTGTCCAAATCTAGTGAACTAAGGCCCTTAGTTAGGCCATAAATAACTTGTCCATTGGTAGCTACGTATCACAGCTTCAGTAGTCCACTATTCATCTTCACCTTGATAAAGAATCTATCGATGTCCACATGCTTGGTCCTGTCATGCTTATCGGGGTTGTTGGCAATGTTGATTACTAATTTGTTATTACACCATAGCTTCATCTGGGCCTCCTGGTACATCTTGAGCTTAATAAGAATAGATCTCAACCAAATTATCTCTGCAACACTCATGGTTATGATTTTATATTATGCTTCAGTTGTAGAACAAGCCACTACTGGTTGTTTCTTACTCTTCCAAGCCACTACGGGTATGGCTAAGATATATCAACCCGCCTATCATTCTATGATATGTCTCTCTGACAATTGGCTCACCAGCATCTGTACTCAGCTTTGATCTCTGATCAATCGGCACAATAGCATACTTACAACCCCACATACTTGTATTCTAGAGCAAATCTAGAACATACTTTCTTTGGGACAAAACAATCCCCTCTGGACCACGAGCCACTACAATCCCAAGGAAGTATTTCATCTGCCTCAAGTCCTTCACCATAAACTCTTTGCCTAGTCTAATCTTCAGCTTCATGATCTCGTCCTCATTATTACCAGTGATGATCATGTCATCCACATACATAGAAAGCATTATGACACGATCCTCAGGTCTTCTGTGAAACACAGTATGCTTGGCATTGATCTGTTGATAACACATGCCAACCATAGCCTTTCTGAATTAGTCAAACCAAGCTCTTCAACCCATGCAACGACTCTTTGAGCTTGTAAATCTTACCAACTGTCTGATTGGTGCCAAAGTCTGATGGAATCTCCATTTACACTTCTTCCAATAAGTCACCATGAAGAAATGCATTATTTATGTTAAACTGACTTTCACCCCTTATTTGTTGCTATATAGACCAGGGTCCTGATGATGCTCATCTTGGTGCAAAGATCTCATCATAATGCCATAAACCTGACTATATGATGTCGGGCTAGATTTGTGATAAATCTATGGGCAAGAAACACTCACACTCACGGATGCATTTGATGTCACTCAAAAGAAAGTGTCGGACAAAAACTCACAATATGATCCAAAATGTTCAAAGCACTTGATATTGCTATTCTACTCTGAATTATGGATCAAAGAGACCAAGGTATGGCCGAGTGATTTATAGCCTAAGGCCTTCAACGCTCGGCCCTAAACTATTGGACACAACCAATCGATCCAAGGACTTATTCCTAAGTATGGTTCATGCCATCTCTTCAGATAATGACTTTGTCTCGGTTCAAACTTCAACCAGAGGGCCTTGTATGTGTCTTGAACAATAGGAGTATGTGCACGCCCATGTCCAACTCATGGACAAGAAAATTGGCCGAGGTACTCTATGGTCTATCACAAGAACCAACCCCTAAAAAATAATAACTACGGTTGGTCTAAACCATGGCCCATGTGTTTGAGTCGTTTAGGTCCAAATTTGGTACCCACGTGCTCACAAGGACCTTACAAATCGGTTGGACTCAACTAAAACAAAAAAGCACAACATAAATGAAAATTGACATGGATAACACTAAAAGTGCTACATCGATCGCGGTAATACACTTGTCTGGGCTAGCCGCTGCTTTCGTCCCGTGCTATCCACCAAATGTCTCAAGCGTTTGGTGAATTTCTTCGTGCGCTTGCCACTCCTACTCCTTAGGGGATGATCTATCTTATTGAATTTAAAATGGGATGACTAAAAAATCAAAAGACAACTAAAACATGCAAGTATGTCATATCGGTTGTGCATGCGTGTTATCGGCCGATATCCTCGTGCCATCCATCAATTCTCTCAAGCAATTGGCAATGTGTCATGGGAGTTCACTACTTCTTTCCTTAGCCCTGCTTACCCTCTCATGGTAGGCTAAGTCCATCATGATTGCTTCGTCCATGAGTCCTGGAGTTGGTGGTGGCTCGGGTGGTTTGGATGCTCCTGCATCAGTCACCTAGGGTTGAAAGGAACTCGACCTCGAGTTCAATTAGCGAAGGATAATTTTGTCAGCTAGTTGTAACCATGAGCAAGTGTGACCTTATCGCGTACCTTTCACCCAAATTAACAACCTACATCATTTCTCACCCTTCTTGCCGCATTGGCTGACAATGTAGACCATGAATGTTGGACTATTTCCTATGCCACAGTCTTTTCATCTTCCAAGCATCTCAGGTTGTCCGTGATTTGATGGTTCCATGACTGATTAGGTGCGCCAAGTGTTGGATCCGCAGGATTATAGGCCATGATCCTATTTTGTGGTTGCCAACTTGCTCGACCGAATCTTGTGCAATCCACACAACGTTGCCCACCACCTTTGGCCTACGACACTCGGTCCACCTTCTCGGTTGGTGAAGTATTGTTGGTGTTGGTCTAGGAATCCCCATGGTGCGGCATTGATCTGTACCTTTCCGAGCAATACTTTGACAAATGTTTTGCCTAGGAGTTGTCCATCTTGACAGCCTTTTCGTGGCCCGTGTTACTCAACAACCTCGTAAGGATCCGTAGTCATACTCGCGCTTCATCAGTTTATCACTTCTATCGTCCATTCTTGGTTCTTGGGTTAAAGCTTCAAGGGTATGGGCTCTTTGCCCTTTTTCATCAGCCAATTGACTCCTTCAATAGACCATTGAGCACTCCATTGAACCAAGGCCATCCCTGACTCCTCCTCATTGATGTTTTCCCCTATCCAATTCAAGGAAAGTAGGCCCGTGCCCTTCTCGGTTGATAGATGTCCAACTTCTTTTGGATTGGTGCTAGAACCACCTTTTTTCCTTCAAAGCTAAAGGAGTAAGTGTTCTTTCGTCCGTCATGGAACACGCTTCTATCATATTGCCACAACCTTCCAAGAAGAAAGTAGCAAGCATCCATCTTGGCAACATCACACCATGCCTTGTCAAAATACTTTTGTCAGTTGAAAAAGGATACAAGACAATGCTGATTCACCGTGATCGTGCTACCTTTGTTGAGCCAAGACAACGTGTAAGGATTTGGATGTGGCTTGATCTCCAACTCGAGCTTGTGGACAACCCACTCAGCCGCCACATTCTCACAACTCCCGCCATCTACGATCAAGTTGCATACCTTGCCGCCTATGGTGCAAGTGGTCTTGAAGATGTTGGTCAACAACCAATCATCTTTGGCCTCATCTTTTGGGGCCAAAAGGGTCTTCCTAGCCACCAAGTTTGCATGACCATCACCTTGCAAAATGTCGCCCGCCTCATCGTACATCAAATTGTCTTGCTCTTGGTACTCATGATGATCCTCGATCATCAAGTTCTCGCCTCGATTGTTTTGAGGTTTTGATAAATCCGGTTTATACCAACTTATACCTGTCGTTTGTGCTTGAATCTTGCCACTCTTTGATCAATAAAAATGCATTTTTTTCTTTTCTTATTTATTGCACGGATTTAATGAATATATCACGCGAGTTTGTAAACAATAGATAAATGGCCACTGTCATAAGGACACAACCCCACATTGATACAAGTCGCAACCCCAGTTGTAACACCACCCGATCATTTTGGCGAAAAAGTGGATAAACCCTACGTGCAATTGAAGTATTGGATGGACGAGTTTTCCGGGAAGCTAACGAGTCACGATAACTCACAGATGCTAGATTATATCGGCCTAGATTTGTGATAAATCTAGGGGCAAGAAACACTTACACTCACAGATGCATTTGATGTCACTCAAAAGAAAGTGTCTAACAAAAACTCACAATATGATCCACAATGTTCAAAGCTCTTGATATTGATATTCTACTCTGAATTCTGAATCCAAAAGACAGAGGTATGGCCGAACGATTTATAGCCTAAGGCCTTCAACGCTCGACCCTAAACTATTGGATACAGTCCTAGATACGAAAAGTATGGTTCGTGCCATCTCTTTAGATAATAACTTATTCCTAGTTACGAAAAGTATGGTTCGTGCCATCTCTTTAGATAATGACTTTGTCTTGGTCCAAACATCGACCAGAGGGGCTCTTACGTGTCCTAAACATTAGGAGCACACGCACGCACCATGTCCAACTTATGGACAAGAAAATTGGCTGAGACACTCCACGGTCTACCACTAGAACCGGCTCCTAAAAACTAGGGACTACAAATGGTATGAACCATGGCCCATGTGTTCAAGTCGTTTAGGTCGAAATTTGGTACCCACATGCTGAAAAATACCTTATAAGTCGGTTGGACTCAACTAATCCGATAGAAATGAAAATTGACCCGGACAACACTAAAAGTACTACATCACCTTGGTAGTACGCTTGTCTGGGCCAGCAGCTGTTTTCATCCTGTGCCATCTGCCAAATGCCTTGAGTGTTTAGTGAATTTCTTCGTGCGCTTGCCGCCGCTCTAACTCCGTAGGAGGTGATCTGTCTTATTGAATTTAAAATGGCATGACTAAAAAAATCAAAATACAACAAAAATATGCAAGTATGTCATATCGGCCGTGCGTGCGTGTCACCGAACAATCTCCTCGTGCATTCCGCCAATTCTCTCAAGCGATTGGCAATGTGTCTTGGGCATTTGCTACTTCTTGTCCTTAGCCCTATTTCTCCGCTCATGGTAGGCTAAGTCCATCATGATTGCTTTGTCCATGAGTCCCGGAGTTGGTGGTGGTTCGGAAGCTCCTGCATCACAATACCCCTTCAACATCAACCATGCCTTATAGCGCTCAACTCGGCCCTCTTGCTACACAGTAAAGACCCACTTGCATCCAACCGCCTTCTACCCAGGTGGCAGTGGTACCAACTGTCAGGTTTTATTCTTTGCAAGAGCCTCAAGTTCTTCTATAATGACAGCTTTTCACTTTGGATTTTCCTTTGCAACCTGCCAACACTTAAAAAACAAAGATAATGTCCAAAGATGTAATGAATGCTCCATGCATGAGTGATATGTGAGAGTAAGAGATATGGTGAGAAATATCATGTGGGAACCCATATCGGTCAGGTAGGATCCTCGCATTGCTTTGAGCAGTCCGCCTTACAGGTTGGAGGGTGGGAAGAGGAGGAAAAAATCATATAACATGAATGATCGGGGTGGTCGATGGTGGATGGTGAAGGTGAAAATGTCTCAGGAGTTGAGAAAGGCAAGAACAAAGGACCTTGGACAAGTGCAAGCAACTCTCCAGTCTCATTTCTTCTCTGACATTTCTGCGTACCCAACGGCTTCCCATGAGCCTGAGTCCTCTCTCACTCACTCACTTGAGTCTGAGTTTCCCTCTCACTCACTGCCTCATCAGTCAATACCTCCACAATCGGTTCCTTGGTCTGTGGCTCACTAACCGGACAAGGACAAGACATGTCCCCAATCCTCACTATATGTGGCTCACCTCTTACTATATGTATCTCACCACCATCATTATTACTCTCCCACCCTCGAGTATACCCTCAGTATCTGGCGAGTCATAAAAGAATGAGGATACTCCATGGGATAAGTACGGCTCATGCTCCCGGAATGTAACATCCATGCTTCTCTTAGTTGGGCTACAACAGGTATATCCCTTCTGAGTGGCGGAGTAACCCACAAAGACACACTTAATAGCACTTGGATTAAGTTTTTCTACCCCCAGTATGTTGTCCTATACAAAGCACACACAATTGAATTCTCAAAGGCAAAATTTCTCTCTTTGAGCCTTTCCAAACCTTAAACGGGGACCTCCACTATACTATTCATAAGGGCATCATGTTGATCAGAAAAGTGGTCGTCAAACCTATTTGTCCCCATAAGTACTTTAAGACATTCATTGCATTCATCATGCTCCGAGTAACCTCTGGAAGATGACAATCCTTTCTCTCTACTACCCCATTCTGCTATGGTGTGTATGAGCATGTGGTTTGGTGTTGGATTCCCTGTGATGGCAGATATTCTGTATATGCCTTGTTGGTATATTCCGTCCCATTGTCAGACCTCAATACCTTCACTACTGCTCCATACTGTGTTTGAACGCCTAATCTTTAAAATATGCAAGCACATCACTCTTAGTTTTCATCAAATAAAGTCAGGTGACCCTAGAGGAACAGTCAATGAAGATTACAAAGTATCAAAATCCATTAACTGTTGTTGTGGGACAAGGGCCTCATACATCAGATTGCATCAACTCAAAAGCACAAAAACTCTTGCTACCCGAACTGACATACAAGCTCATAGTGTACTTACCCAACTCACAAGCATCACAAGAAAGTCTATTTTTATCAATCTTTGCAAACATGTGGGGATAGAATCGACTCAAAGCTTAGAAGGAAGGGTAACCCAACCACCTATGATGAAGTAACACTAAGTTCTCCATACTCCTTTCGTCTCCTCCAGATTTCTCAACTAAGGATGAGAGGGTTGAGTCCATTCACTTTCGGTCCATGTACTACAAGCCATTAATCCATGTCCCAATTCCAAGAATCTTTCTTGTCCTCTTCTCTTGGAAGATCACCTTTGAAATGTTAAACAGAACAATGCAGTTTAATTGGTAGGTAATGACACTTATAGACAAAAGGTTCACAGAAAAAGAAGGAGCACGTAAGACTTTGAACAAAATTGTGTTGGTACATCTCACTGTACCCTTACCGATCAAAGACTGATCTGTACAATGAGCTAATTTAACAATCACTGAGCTGCTAGGCGAGTGTAGGAGGAGAATGCCCTAATATTACCCGTCACGTGTGTAGATAACCCGGAGTCAATGATCCACTCTAGTGATCCAACAGTGGGAAAAAGAGGCAAGGGTACGAGTCTTATCTCCCACCTCTGCTGCCTTCAACTTCCTTTGTAGTACCTCGAAGAATGCTCGATCTTTCACATCTACCATCACGTTGGTGCGATAGTCTCCTCGTCCATCACCTCTCTCACCTCTCGTACCACATATCCTTCCTCCACAACCACAACCACAACCCCTATCTCCAAATCATCATTTTACACCTGAACCTCTCTCCCGGAATAGCTCAAGGAAAGATTGCATCAAGTGGCTTATCTCTCCACAATGAAAGCAGATGCGAGTCTCCCCTCGTAAAATAGTGGAGTCAGTGGGCTTAGTCGGGGCAAACATTCCCTGTATGAGTCCAATTAAGACTTTTAGACTCTCAGGATTGAGTTTACTCAAAGGCTTCAATCCGTTTTCCACCATATTCTCATACTTTTTGTCATCTCTCATACACAACAACTCTACCATTAACAACTCAAGGATCCTCCAAATACCAACTCCAATATTCATACCTCAACACATCCACAATTCATAATACATCAATAAAGCACAATCAACACTCCGACATCCATCTCCAACGATTGTCACCACAACATTATCTAAACACTACTCAACAACTCCAAAATACACGTCTAATTGGATATCCAAGTTTATGCGAACAACATCATCATCTCTCCAGTCCAATATATATCAAACAACAATAAATTATGTGTGGTTATAAATCTTATGCACTCACTTTATGTTGATGATACACTTTTTTTGGTGAGGCTGATTTATTAAATGTCAGAGTCATGTAAGGTGTTCTACGTTTATATGAGTTGGTTTTGTGCCTCCGTATCAACTTCAAGAAAAGTAGTATTCTTGGGCTTAATATATCTGCTAATTTACAACAACAATTTACTCAAGAACTACACTGCTCAATCATGACTATCTCATTCAAGTATCTTGGGTTACCGGTGGGTTGTAATCTTGGCTCTTGTACTCCTTGGTTGGATTTAACCTTGGCAATGAAAAATAAAACAACATCGGGGGAGAATTTCTACTTATCATTTGGTGGAAGAGTGACCCTGATTAAAAGTATTCTGTGTAGCATGCCTGTATATTTTTTCTCAATGTACAAGGCCCCTCAATCTATTATCCAGGATATGATTCGCATCTGTCGAAACTTTTTGTGGAAATCTCGCTCATCCGAGAATACATCAATTCCGTGGATTTCTTGGGACACCATGTGTTGAAGCAAGGAGAAGGGTGGTTTGGGTTTCCCAAATCTTGTATGTTTTAATTTGGCTTTGCTTGCCAAGTGGGGCTGGAGATTAAAAATGGAGGAAAACGGCACATGGCGTGACTTGATTATTTCCAAATATTTTGGCAATAATCGACACCCACATTATCATCGGGGCGATCTTCACATGTCAAGTTCTAACACACGTTGGTGGAGGGACTTGAGGAAAATAATTTGGCTTGATAATTGGTTTGTGGAGAGGTTGAAAAGGGTGTTGGGAGATGGTGGGAAAACAAGATTTTGGGAAGATATTTGGCATGGTTCGGCTACATTGGCTAGCCGAGATAGGAGACTATATTCCAAAGCTTCGGATAAGGGTGTTCGAGTAATGAGCAAATGGAAGGAAAATGATGAACACTGTCGTGCTATCTGGACATGGCATCAGCAATTAAGTCTCCGTGAGAAGGTAATTTTAGGTGCACTAGATGATGAACTGATTGATGCATTTTCGGTTGATGTCCATGATACATGGAGTTGGGTTGACACAGCAGCAGGTAAATACATAATGCACAGTGGTTATAAAGCATTATGTCTCACACATATAAACATGATTCATGATGCACCAAACTTGGCTCACATTTGGGGCACTAGAACTTCATTTAAGGTTATGGCATTTTGTTGGAAGGTGCTCCAACTAAGAATTCCTGCGACCGACTATCTACTGTTGCGTGGTGTTTCAATATCGGAACAAGATTGCTTATGTAGCTTTTGTGGAGTAGTGGCTGAAGAGACAACTCATTTATTTTGGGCTTGTGATAATTCTTATGCTATTTGGTCCACCGTATATCAATGGGTTAATATATTATATGTGGGCCAAAAAGAACCTCTTTGGGCACATATGGGTCTCACTCCACACCGGTCGATAAATAAGGTATGGAAGTCCATCTGGTATTGTACCGTTTGGACCCTATGGAATGTCAGGAATGAGATTCGATTGAGGCAAAAATCATTTGAGCATAACTCAGTTTTCGAAAGAATCCAGACACAATCCTGGTATTGGTACACGGCATATGAGAAAGTCCCGGCATCAATCTCGATGGCAGATTGGATACGTCACCCAAGACTTTGTATTAACACTTTTATCCCGCTGTGATTCTGTAATGTGCATATTTTTAGGATGATTGGTCAGTAAAAATGGCAACCATATCCTTCTCCTGTAAAAACACTGATTAAATTTATTCAAACTTACTTATAAAAAAAAACAATAAATCATCATCTCTCCAATCCAATATATATCAAACAACAATAAACATAAATAGATCATTACCTCATATTATCCCACTCACTGTTTCCTTTTTTTTCCTCCTTTTTTTTTTTTTTTCTTTTATCCTTTTTCCTTTTTTTTTTCTGTTTTTTTGTTTCTCCTAACCAAACCATGACTCTTCCTCTATTCCCCGGAACGTTCCGTGCAGTATGTACGGTAATCTGATCTGCCTGGCGTTGGTAAAACGGCAGCACAACTTGAACTTGAGGCCGGCCTCTCATTGTACGGACATCGGACCTAATCAAATCAAAAGGGCCACAAATGTTGATTCAAGTCTCCTCCTCCGACAATCACGCAACTTGAATAGCCTGAAATCCAAGCAACCAGTGGAGATATAAAAAGGGGTCAGGGACTCACAGCGAATACGAAGAAATTCTAATCGCGCCGCGGCGGCGGATAGCGTTCCGGTGGGCGAGCGGCGGGGTTTTTTAGACTCTTGGTAAGTTAGGAATTGAAATGTTACTTCTGTTTCTTTATCCATATTGTTTTGTTTTACATGTTATGTGTATGTTCCATCTCCCGCTGTTGGAAAATAGAGAGATTATACCAAACCTGATGCGCATTTCTTGCAGAAGTTATAAATCATCCCGCATTTTTCTGATTTTTTCTTATCTTTATTTGGATTGATGCTTATGTTCTATGATTCAATATGTCCTGACCAATATATAGATTTTTAATTTGTCATGTTCAGTATCTTAAAACCTGATACAGCACCTCAGGTTGTTTGAAAATTCCATAAAATAATCTAATATGCTGATGCACCACCTATAGGATTTTAATATTTCATGATCATTTTCTAGGTTCCTGTAAAGCTGTATGGAGTCTCTGGGAACTATGCATCAGCTTTATATATCGCAGCAGTTAAAGCCAATGTGCAGGACAAGGTTGAATCTGAGCTCCGTAGATTGAGTCGTCAAAAAAGAGCCTTACATTTTCTCAGT
The DNA here is from genome assembly GCA_028565015.1 of Pinguicula moranensis. Taxonomy (NCBI): domain Eukaryota; kingdom Viridiplantae; phylum Streptophyta; class Magnoliopsida; order Lamiales; family Lentibulariaceae; genus Pinguicula; species Pinguicula moranensis. The sequence goes on from JAOWBN010183478.1 coordinate 24,213, forward strand.
TCTTGAAGGATCTGTCAGTTACTGCAGATACAAGATCAAAGGCTATAAAGGATATTTCTGATGCAGCTAAATTAAAGAACTTCTTGGGTTTGTGTTTAATCCTGCTGATGAGTGAGGCTAATTCTATTCAATAGTGAGTTAATATCTGAGTATGCTTTTCAAGTGGAAAATGCATATGCTGTTGTAGAGGTGGTACATCATAAAACAAATTTCGTGGTGCCTTCTAGAGAATTACTCACCAGTATCTGATTTTCAGACACACACAGACACCAAGAATTGGCGTAGAGGTCGTTTACTAATTGCATTGTTAGATTCCGTTTTCGTGGAACAAATAAGCATTAAATTTCTTGTTTTGTCTAGCTGTGTTAATCACGATACTCCCTCTGAACTTTTGGGAGACTTGGACACTGGGAACGAATAGTACAGAGGTTTTTTGAGCAACAATAAACCAAACCTAAGCAACAGTATCCTCTGCAATTGTAAGTTTAGACGCTGGAAATGCAATTCGTTGTGCTGATATCACTGAAGATTGAAACGGAGACACGAGAAATGATATAGCGCAAGAATTGTTAGCCACAAGAAACATAAGAAATTGTGGGACCACATAAATGATGGACCCAATATGAATGGATGACTAGGATAAGTTTCTTGTATTTTTTGCGCCTACCATTCTTGCGATATATCAGATCTCCGGAGACACCTGAGGTCAAACTGAAAAAGAACAACTTAAAGTCATTGAAAATGAAAGAAGAGAATATGTGCGTGCAGTCTGAATTGAAAGTGGAAATAGAGGTGCGGTGGTGATGTTGGTTCTAAAATGTATTTACTGCTTTTTTTTGCCACCATAGAATAGAACATCTCTAAATGAGTTTAGTTCAAGAAAGTTACATTTTCCTTTTCTCCCTTACCATATACATTTATGAAATAAGTTCTAGAGACTATTTTGGATGTTCGGGTTGCTGCTAGTTTTAGCAAAAGATTAGAGCCTTAGAATTGATTATTGGATGTAACAGAATTCTTTTCTTTATTATAACAGAGTTCTCCATTTTGATGAAAAATTGATGTTATGTAGTTTGGGAAAAAGAAGGGCAAACAGAAAATTATGGAATAACACTCTCTTGCATGTCAGAATAGTGTTTTGGGGTTATTTTAGTAAACTAATCAAACAAAATCAAACCAAACATATTCAGTAAGTCCCATACTTTAGGAGAGTTTGAGGAGGGTGAGATATACGCAGTGATACCTTATCTTAAAAGAGATAAGGAGACTGTTATTTTGATAAATTAACAAATAAATTAATGACATGGATGAGTTATCCGTGTTTAACCTACTTTATCAAACACGCCCCAACTTTTACCGGTAATTCGAAATACCGTCAGAAGTTGAAGTTGTGTATCAAACGCTGTGTGTATTTTTCAATCATGTAAGAATTGTAAAATTATAAAAAATGTGGGATTACTTTTATCCCCTAGACATTTTCAATTATAATAGAAGTAGGATTTGCTAAGCAAAACCTTAGTATTTATGCATAAAATATCTTATTATAATAGACTCATATACTACGAACGATTTAATAACTTCATGATTCAACGTGTTAAGTTTCAGTAATTAAATTGTATCTACCAAGCTTTTAATTGCAAAATCTAATTTGCTTTAATCTTAACACTTGCAATAAATGAAGAGCCAATCCTAATTGGGTTGAAGAACAACAAAAAGTTCTTGAACCAAAACAGTCCTTCAAAAAGTCTCTGGTTTAAATCAGATGAGCCACGATGAAATGCAAACATAAATGTTTCCCAATAAAATATTTGATCATTGAAATTGAAACAGAAAATAATACCATGATCAAATTGCTTTTTGAGAAGTGATGCGAACGAGTGGATTTGGTTTGGATTGGATTGGATTGGGTTGAAGAACAACAAAAAGTGAGCCACCTTAGAATTCAGACATATTCAAAGGCCATTCTTGTAAATTTGATTCAGACACCAGCAAAGCAATAATCCGCGTTGCAGACTTCAAAAGTGTGGTGTGAACATCCCAAGAAAAAAAAAGAACAAAGAATTCAGCCGTTGCGACTTGCCAAATATACGGCAAGAAGAAAGAGATTTGAGAAGGGGAGAGGAGTCAAAGCTCCAGACTATGGATTCCTCCTCGAAATTCTCTTGAATCTTTTGCCATTTGCCCAGTGTTTATGAGCTCCGGTTGGGTGAGTTTTCCGCCCTTTCTCTTGTGCTTCTTTTTCTCTGCGATCTTGCTTTTACTGGGTTTAGCTTTGAGTTGGGTGTCATTGAGATGGGGAGAGATGAAGATAATTCAGATGAGTTGTCTGGTAAAAGAAGTAGGGGTAGCCCAGATGGGAAGATGGTGTTTCAAGAGAGGAGTTTTGATTTTCTTAGAGAAAAATCAGCTGATAAAATTAAGATGACTGGTGTTTTTGATGAAAATTCTGTTTCACATCCGAAAAGGGGTGGACATCTGGGTACCCAGGAGCTTAGTCTTAGCTATCTTTGTGAAAATTCCAAACTGGGGTATCCTGAAAAGGAGGTTTCTGGTGAAAACTTGCTGAATTCTTTGGATAAGTTGAATGGTAGGTATAAGGGTAAAGAGATAGTGGTCTCCGAGGATCACAATGAGGATCATAAGAATTTCTGGTTGGAAAGAGATTTTCTTCAGTTGAATGCTCATAGAGGGAATTCATCTAAAAGGGAGATTGAAAATGGGGAAACTATTGGAGAGAACAAGGAGAAGAAGCCAAAAGTTGAGTCGTTGAACCTTTCATTGGCTCTGCCAGATAGTTCTCTTTCCTTGGCCGGGTCTAACCGTGTTCAGAATGGGGATCTCCCACCCCAGTTGAGGTCAAGCAGGAGTGTGCAGTCTCTAGGACCATCATTCAATAATATAATGACAACATACTCCAATGATTTCACTTCCTATTCGAATTCCCTTCTGTTCTCCCACAACCCCAGTTGTTCACTGACACGAAATTCCAGTGAGAATTATGATTACTCTATAGGGAGTCGTAGGAGGGAGCATGATCAGATATGGAATGCTGGGGAGGGTACTAATGGTTCTGTCCATAGCCGATTTAGGCCAATTGGAGATGGGAGTGTTGCATTGACCAGTCATGGGGGTGGAGGAGGTTTTGGGGTTAGTAATCGAAGTGGGTTTGTCAGGGATCAATGCAACAACAGTCTTTATAAGATGGCAAGCTCGGATAATATGTCCTTTTTGCCATCTGAGTTGCCTGCGAGACCAAGAATGGACACTCACTCTGGAGATTCAAGGAGCAATTTTGAGAACTTGAGAGATTCAGAGGGTGTAGATGTGTTAAATGTACGCAAGCTTTTTAGATCTGAGCGTCTACTCAGAGAAATTGTTATAGAGTCTATTCCTGTCATGTCTACAATAATGCAGGAGTTCACTGACGAAACAGTCGAGTCTGTTAGAAAATATCTGAAGAATATCATAGATAACCCGGAAAGGAGAGATGAATTGGTTGGGCTCCAGAAGAAACTTGAGAGGAGATCAGATCTTACTAATGAATCACTCTCTAAGACCCAGAAGAACCAACTTGAAATTTTGGTTGCTATCAAAATGGGTCTATCAAGCTTTCTGAACAGAGAAAACAAACTCCCAGCAGCAGAACTAGTGGAGATTTTCTTACTCGAAAGGTGTAGAAACATAAATTGTCGGAGGTTTCTACCTGTTGACGATTGTGACTGCAAGATTTGTTCTTCCAAAAAGGGGTTTTGCAGTGAGTGCATGTGCCCCGTATGTTTGAACTTCGACTGTGCCAGCAACACTTGCAGTTGGGTTGGCTGTGATACTTGTTCACACTGGTGCCATGCAGCTTGTGGCCTTCAAAAGAATCTCATCAAACCTGGACCCTGCTTGACAGGGTCTTCAGGGGCAACTGAGATGCAATTTCACTGCCTTGGTTGTGATCATGCTTCCGAGATGTTTGGATTCGTCAAGGACGTTTTCATGTCTTGTGCGAAGGATTGGGGTCTAGAAGCTCTGGTGAAGGAGCTCGACTGCGTCAAGAAAATATTTCGAGGAAGTGAAGATCTGAAAGGAAAGGGGTTGCATCTTAAGGCTGATGAAATGGTTACCAAACTTCAGAACAAGATGATAACTCCTCCAGAAGTCTGCAATGCCATCTTTCAATTTTTTAACAGTGAGTAATCAAACTGAATCTTTTTTCTCACTTAGTTATCTGATATGGTTAATAATACTAATTATTCTCGTAATGGTGCGTATAGTTCTTTCATCTGCTCTTCTGTATGTATGTATGTTATGTTTATGGCTTCTTGGTTCTTCTATTTACTGTAGTAGCTACCGGCATTAAAGTAAATTAAGTCTTAGTGTGTCGGTCGCACCAGGCCATGGTTTCAACTTTGAGTGGTATTGTCCGATCAAAAAGATATGCTACCTTGTCAGCAGAAGTTGTGCACATTATTCTTTACTTATAACTTTCAGTATATCTGACACATAATTTGTTGATGTTTCTCTTATTGATAGCTCCAAATGGTTGTTTCCCGGAAGTTGTATCTTCAACCGTGATTTCAAGAGGTTTTGCAGATCAACCTCGCTCTCTGAAAGACACTCCTGCCTCTGCCTGGCCGCTGTCGGCTCCCGTCACTCCAAAATCATCCCTTTGCAACATATCTTCAAATGGGCGACAAGAATCGATGATGGCCTTTGATCGTCATCACAACGATATCAAAGTCCCCCTAATGAACGAAAAGATTGTCGAAGATGAATGGTCC
>JAOWBN010183479.1:0-16680 GCA_028565015.1 Pinguicula moranensis
ACTGTATCATTATTCAATCAGCTTGCAATCACGATGTGTAACGAACTTTGGGAGGCAAGCAGTATTTGTTTACAAACCGTTCTTTACAACCCAGGTCATGGAAAGTGGAGAAAGTTTTGTCTGAGCTGTTGAATGACCGTTGCACTCTATTCAAACATAGACAAAACTATTGAATGTGCTCTTTTTATGATAATATTAGGATACATTGTTCCTTCAACTCTTTGGTATCAAATAAAGTCTCTCAGCAATGTAATGCTGATTTGATGGTTGCTCTTTGAAGTTGTCCTCTTAACTATGTGTTCTGCCAGATTTTGTATTAGATACAAGTGATTTCAACTAATTTGTCATATTAATCAGCTTGTAGTGATGATCTGTGATGAGTACCATCTCTCAAGGCCTCAACCAAGGTTTCTCTACGAAGTTATCCTATCTAAAAGACTATTTATGTGCTGTACTAGAATGTTCTTCTCTGTTTGATTGTATCCTGGAAGATTGCATTGTACCTCTCTCTGTCTCTTTCCTTTGTTGAATCCTCCAATGAAATTGAAAAATGTTCATCCATTGTTCATTATGGTCCGTCCATCAGCTGGTTGTTATGATCTTTATTGATCTCTGAGAGTTTGTTGCATCATAAAACATCTTCAATTGAGGCTTTTCAACTTTGCAGCTTCTCACAGAACAATGAATCAACCTGTATGTAGCAACAACAGGTTGATACTAATAGATGAGGCAACCTGATATAATTCCTCCTTGCTCTTACCAGGTTGTGATGATGCATAATGGAAGTTGTATCAAGCACACACTGCTGTAATCAACCTCCGGGGAATCTCTTAACAAGTTGGCTTCATTCAACAATAGGCTCTTAGATTTCTTAAAGATTTGGCTTCATTATTGATTATACCATCCCTCTGGAAAAGGCAACAATCATCGGGTGACAGCTTGGGCCACCTGAGTTTGTTGTTGTTGTTGTGATTCTTCAGGGATAAATTATTCATTAGGATATGAAAGTTCAATGCTAATAATTGCGCAACTTAGTTGATATGATGCTTCCGCTCCAAATGTTAGGTCGGTGATTCGAGTCACCAAGGGGTCAAAATGGAGAATCACTCTTGATCCTCGTTTAACAACAACAAAGAACATAATACAGAACTTGTTACATTTGTTTTTCCCGCTACATACTCTCCATTTACCATAATTCACAATACAAAAAGATTCAACTTGTGAGTACCATACTACATTGTTGTTCCACACAAGGAAAAAAGGGTACTGCAAATAGACACAGAAGAATAAACAGGACAAGGAAAAAAACATGCACATAAGATAATGCATTTTGTATCTCACTGCCCAAAATGTCGTCGAATTAACTTTTCCAGTTTTGTTGTTTCTTTTTGCCGTTTTCTGATGGAATAGGAGCTCGTCTCTATACCTCCAATGTTAAGCATAAGTAGGTGGTATCTTGGATATTCCTTGCCTTTGCAACTCCACCACTACGCCGTCCACAGACGGCGGTTTCAGGCCCAGTGGCAACGGCAGCCAAGGCTTAGACAAAACGTCTCCGATGGCTGCATCTACGCTCTCCTTCGACTGGAAAACAAAGACGAGGTTATATTATATCATATGTAACATTCTTAGGTATGATTTATGAAGTTGAACATTAATTTTGGACTAGAGTTTTTGAAGAGCCTTACCGGGTGAACGTCGGATGGAGGTCGGGGAAGTGCCTGTCCAGGTTGCACATTCGGCACGCCGTGGCCGATGGACAAGTCGCTCTTATACATCGCCGGAGGTGGTATTCCGGGGACTGGTGGAGCTGGATATATCTGTAGTGTTGCAAAAACACGTAAGAATCTCCAACAAATAGTATTGTGATTGGAAGGGTACATGTAAATTTACGAACAATTAAGTAAATTTGAACAGTATGTTTTGTCATTACCGTCGGCTGGAGATGCGGTGGAAAACACGGCGTTCCCGGTGTCGGAACCTACATGTACATAAAATTGCATGTATAAAGGTCAATATCGACAACGAACTTGTACCTAAAATTGCACGTTTTATATCTTTACAAAAACTCACATGGTGGGGTGAAATCCAAAGAGAATGGTCAACCAGTGGCGGAGGGTGGTGAGGCTGAGCCGCCGGCGTCCAAGCGTGCGGCGGTGGTGGAGCATGGGTTAGATGTTTGGGCCACATGTGCATGAGTGACTGGTCGACGGATGGATGGCCCCACACATGTAGGGGCCTAAAATGAGTCATGGGGGTCACGGGAGGAAAGCCTAGGGTGGGTGCAATCCAAGGGTTCACATGATCTTTCTTTCCTCCTCCTCCGCCCCCTGCGGCGCCGTACATCTGCCGACGCTGGCTCCAGCTCGCCGCCTCCGCCTCTCGTGCCAGCAGATGTTTCCGGTGTGAGCGGTATTTCTGCAAAAATCACACAATTTGGACGGACTATATATTAGGATTGTTTATAGAATTTGTTCCAAAATACGAGCAACATAAAGATTCCATAAGAAATGGAGCAAGTTGTATTTCTTCTTATAGATCTACAACAATTTAACTCCATGACACATGAAAACAAGATAAGATTTGACAAAGCAATCTTTGATTTGGATAACAGATCCCTATGCCCGAAAGCTACTAGGTATGAAGGCATGTGATGTATGCAGAAATGTTTTTAACTTTTTGCTTGATAGAAAGAAATCTAACAAGAGACGAACCAGGCTTGACAAATCCTGCAAAATCTGCAGGTATAGCCTATGAAAGCCAATTTGACTTGCAGTTCAAAAAAGTAACTGAAGAATATTATTGATTCCTATAACAAAATGGAAAAAAAAAAAATGAATCCTACTTGAAGATGACTAGCAACGTTATGTCTGGTTAGGCAATCAATTCCCATAAGCTCCAGAATTCTTGAAGGGACTGCTTTATCAACACCCAGTTGCTCCACCGCTTGTACGAATCTCCGGTGAAGCTCCGGCGTCCAGTCCACCTATAAAGGAAAAATGAAAACACAGATAAGTTTTGCAGTTATGAAAAAGTAACAGTAGTTCTTATATCAAGATTCTCGTGAAACCTAACTATTAAAATGAAACTTTTCATTGCTAAATAACCCTAGAAACAAATCAAGGGTTTTGTTAAATCATACCTTAACTTTCCTTTTTCCATTTAGGTTTTTTGAACTGGCTGTTGATTTTCTTGCATTATCACCTTCCTTCTTCGCTACAATTTCCTCCCTTTTGCTCACGATTTCCTCTCCCTGTACCAAACCCGATGACATCGAGCCAGAAATCGAACTGGCTGCCAATTTCTCATCATCTTTCTTCGATCCATCCAATACTATCTCCGGCGACATCTCCGGCATGTTCACCTCCGATTCCTCTCCTGCGCTAACTGAGAATTCTGGGAAAATCTCCGGATCCATCTCCAGATAAGGCAACACATCTCCATCAATGATTCCGGCGAATAGGTCATCAAAATCAATGGAGAAGTCCCCCCCAAACTCATTGCTTTGCATTGAGTACCCTTCCATTTCGCCTTCCCTTTCATTCTTCAGGCTTCTCAAAGGAGACACTGCGAGCATTAATACACTACCAAGAAGGTCGAGGAGCACACACAAACCAATAACAAACAATATATATATAGTTATATATATAAATGAAGTTCTCCGTCCCGACAGTGGATCACTTGATCTATGAAGTATGTACTTTCATTGGTCGTGTACAGGAGCTTAAGACAATTATCCAAGGCAGGGCCCGGAAAAATAGTAAGTGGGAATTGAAAAGAAAAAAATGAAAACTGTTGAACTGCAAACTTGTTATTGTTGACGGAACACTGAAGTGGCGCAGTTTATAATTTTCCACTGCAAGAACGAAGAAAGAGAGAGATGAAAGGAGACAAAGAGAGAGCGAAGGAGTTTTGATTTTCCACCACAATTTGGTTTTGTGGTCTCCGCAAAAATTTTGTTTGTATGCTTGTGTTTTCTGCTCCGCGTAGACATGTGTATGCAATCTATAGATACAGAATACATACAGACCTTGTCAATACTGTAAATAGTTGTTTCAACTTGTTGTGTGCATGAGGGTTTGTGGATGTGCTTTTTTCAATTATTAAAGAAAAATAATTGTAAGTATTACATTGCTGGCTCGTGAGCATTTTTTTTTCACTTTTATTTCAAAATATATATAAAAAAAAAATCAGTAGGGGGTTGGAGGTGGGGGTTGGAAGGTGGCCTTGTCGACTGTAGGATAAGACTAGTACGAACTACGAATAATAATATAAAAAATGGAAAAGGTGATAATAACAGGATTGATAATTGATATGATATCCGCCTCCGGTCTCCGGTCTCCCCTTGCATGATAGGATTGTCTTGTTTTAAGGGTTAACCCAACTTGAACGGGGATCATTTTTAGTTTAATGCAAATTTTATGCTGGACATAATAGTGATTAATTTGCGAGTTAGTTTTATGAGATGAGTTGTAAGGAAGAACAACGAAAATTGTCCGAAAATTAGGGAAATTATTATTTAAGATTTTAATAATATTTAATAATAATTCAATGATGTCAAAAATTAAGTTTACAAACCGGGACTTTATAAACAAAATTCGTGAACATTTAAATTTTGCCAAAAATAGCAAGTTTTGAAAATTACTCCTAATTAAAATTCAAAATAAGACAAATAATCTTTCAAAAATCCAACCCATATTGGGTTTAAATGACCTTCTTAATTTACAGATGATTTATTATCAAAAATATCAAAAAAATAACTAAAACTAATGATTCAAAAGGAAAAATAGCAAAATTTGAAGACAATTTATTTCAGAAAACATGTGCAGCCAAAAAACATTTCGAAATGGAGGTTTTATGCGCAACTCTGATCACCGTAACAACAAATATGGCTAAAATATTGAAATAAACTCCAATTAGGAATGTATTCCCATTACTTTCTAATTTTGCAGATCCTCCTGCATCAAAATTTTAGTAAAAAAACGTCCTTAGTAATAAGTTCTTCCTCGACAACTCTTCAAAATTCATATAAACAGACAGCTCAAAACAATAAGCTAAAACTTATATAGAGCTCTGAGCTTCCAACACAACCAAGTTGCAAAAAAACAGGAAGGGTAAGAATAGGAAGAATCCCTGTAAGATGATACAAAATTCTGCCCATACTTAGAAGATCAAATGATTTTGTCCTGTAACTATTAAAAAAATAATAAGGAATCAGGTTTTGTCTATTAAAATAAAATTACTTTTGAAGTGCTCGATGTGCCACGGATGTAAACGCCAAGCATGAAAGTACAAAGAAATTACTCAAATATTTTTTATTTAGACAATGATTAAGCAAGTTTAATTGTGGATGACCTGGATTTAAAGGCTTAAATGTTTAAAAGGTTTAGGGTTCAATTTCAACTGAGTGCAAACAATTCGTTATGATCACGTCTGCGGGCCTTAGATAGGAGAGTTTTCTAAAAGCCTGAGATTAATCCAGTCCATGATGGGGAAAATGATTTCGACACCATGTGGCAGGCTACAGATTAACCCAATCCATGTGGGGGAAATGGTTTCAGACACCATGTGGCAGACCAATTTTTTTGATAGGTAAACGAATTAAAATAGCCAATTGGCCCAATTACAAATACAAATAAAATTTGGGCTAGACCCACCAGAATTCTAAAGAACAGACTATGCCCATAGGCTCATTAAAAATCAAACTTAAATCTCGGGCCCAAAATTGGGAACTCAACAGCCTTCTCGAGAAACTCACGTCTCGAGAAAAAAACCGGCAGACACGAAATTAACTCGGTCCATGTGGGGGGTTCTCTTTGCATGGATCTCCATAATTAGTTGAGACTAGGGGTGCTTATTTGGAAATCGAAAATTTCTATTTTCGAGTTCCTCTTCCAAAGTCTTATTTGGTATAATGGAACGAAAATGAAACAAAAAATTCCTTCCGAACTGAGCTCAGAACGAAAATGGAAATAGGTGATCGAAAATGGAAATTTTCGATTTTCATACTCAATTTGAATTTAATCGAAAATGGAAATGAAAATGGAGCATTTTTCACTACAAAAACAATGAACAGTAATCGGAAATCGGAAATGGAACGTTTTTCACTACAAAATACAATGAATAGTAATCAAAAATTGGAAATTCAGAAATCGGAAATTTAGAAATTTCCGTTCTATTTTCAATTCTGATTTCCGATTCTGAACGAAAATAGGGTAATTCAGAACGGAAATGGAACGGAAATTTTCTTCCGAACTGAGTTCGAAGCGGAAATGGAAATGCCCATTTCCGTCGAAAATTTCGGAATAAGCACCCCTACTAAAGACTCCACTAACAACAGTCCTGAAGATGAGGATATAAGAACATTGCTGAAGAAATTTACTGACATTTTCCATGAGCCAAAAGACCTACCACCAAAGAGAGATGTAGAGAATAGCATCACGTTGATGCCTGGCGCAATACCAAGGAAACAAGTACCTTACAAAAACCCCATTATCAGAAGGATGAAGTTGAAAGATTAGTAAGTGAGTTATTGGAGTATGGGTTTATAAGGAAGAGACACAACCACTTTGCTTTACCCGTATTGCTAGTAAAGAAAAAGAACGAAGGGTGGAGGATGTTTGTGGACTACTGCTACTTGAATAACCTTACTGTCAAGAGCAAGTTTCCCATACCTGTAATTGATGAACTTCTGGATGAGCTACATGGGGCTGTTTGGTTCAGCAAGTAAACTTGATATGAGGGTTGAGTACTTTCAGATTAGAATGGCAGAGAACGATATGTACCTCAACACTTTGTCATCCACCAAGGCCAGTTTAAGTTTATGGTGATGCCTTTTGAATTGTGCAACGTGCCAGCTACCTTCCAATGTCTAATGAATGAGGTATTCTCTGCTTTCATCAGCAAATTTGTGTTAGTCTTTTTCGATGATATCCTGGTATACAGCTGTAGTTGGACAGATCATCTTCAACATCTTGAAGTTGTCTTGCTGGAGATGAGGAAACATCAGCTGTTTGCTAAGGAATCCAAATGTTCATTTGGTCAGAAGTCTGTTGAGTATCTAGGTCATGTTATATTTGAAGTTGGAGTGTCAACGGATCCATCTAAAATTGAGGCTATGAAGAGCTGGCCTCAACCTAACACATTGAAATCTTTGAGAGTTTTTTTGGACTGACTAGGTACTACAGAAAATTCATAAAGGACTACGGATCTATTAGTAAACCAATTACCAAATTGTTGAAGAAGGACTCTTTTATATGAGATGAAGATTCTGCCAGAGCCTTTGAATCCTTTAAGCAGGCTATGTGCACAGCTCTAGTTATGTGCCTACCTGACTTTGATATGCAGTTCGTAATTGAAATAGAAGCTTGTGACCAAGGTATTGGTGCTATCCTCACTCAAGGGGGAAGACTTATAGCATATTTCAGCAAGTCCTTGGGGTGAAGCAACAAGGGGTATCTACCTATGAGAAGGAGTTGCTGCTTGCTGTAAAATAATGGTGTGGATACGTACTGGGCATTCCTTTCATTATCGAGACTGATCAGCAAGCGTTGAAGTACTTATTGGAGCAAAGGTAGCACACAATGACGTAACAAAAATTAACTTCTAAACTCCTGGGATATGATTATGTTGTGCAGTACAAGAAAGGGGTTGAAAACAAAGTCCACATGCTATAGTATCTCTGAGAGGAAAGCTGACTCGATGAACGAAGTGAGCGAGAGTTGTACTGGAGACCCTCAATTTTACAACATAATACAAGTTAAATCTATTAACTTAGGCAGCTATCCTGATTATATGTTCTATAGTGGAGTACTGAGGCGTAGTGGAAAGATATGCGTTGGTATTGGCACTGGACTAAGAAACAACATCATCACTATGTTGCATGACTCAATGATGGGTGGGCACTCTGGAATACATGCTACACTGAGTATAATAAGAACATATTTCCACTAGCCAGGTTTAAGACATGATGTAGAAGAGTGGGTGAAGAGTTGTGAGGTATGTGCAGGAAGCAAGGCAGATACCTCAGCTCATGCCAGTTTGCTGCAACCTCTTTCCATCCCAGCAACCCCATGGGCTAGTATCAGTATGGATTTCACTGATGGGCTACCAAAATCTAAGGGAAAATAGCTCATATTTGTTGTAGTGACAGATTCAACAAGTATAGCTACTTCATAGCCATGTCTCATCCATATACTGGTGAATCAGTTGCACAGTTATTCCTAAATCATGTCTACATATTGCATGGATTGCCACATGAGATCATCTCAGATCGTGGCAAGGTTTTCACTAGCCAACAATGGAGTGAATTGATGAAATTGTCAGGAGTGAAACTAGCGCTCACCTCAGCCTACCACCCTCAGTCGGATGGGCAAACTGAGCGTGTCAGCCATTTCCTGGAGACATACTTGAGGTGTATGTGTTCCAGTAACCTCATTCTTGGTTTAAGTGGCTGCCTCTAGCAGCATTTTGATACAATACAACTCACCATTCTAGTGCTAATATGACAACATTTAAGGCTCTTTATGGCTATGAGGCATGACATATTTTCTTACCCTTATCTGCCAGTGCCACAGGGATAACAGTTAAGGAGTTCCTTCAACAAAAAGGGGAGATACAAGGGTTGTTGAGGGAAAATCTGATGAGTGCTAGTGAAATAATTAAAAGTAATGCTGATAAACAGCGTGTTGAGCGCCAGTTTGTAGAGGATGATCAAGTTTATCTCAAGTTGCACCCATACAGGCAGAATTTCCTTTAGTCCAGGTGCAACATGAAGTTATTACCTAGATAATACAGTCCATATACCGTGCTGGAAAGGATTGGATTAATGGCTTACAAACTGGATCTTCCACGAGATACTAAGATACATCCTGTTTTTCATGTCTTTCTTCTTAAAGAGAAGCTCAAGAACCGAGAAGTGCTATAAGGAGAACCACCTATAATGAAATCTGATGGTAGTTTTGTTATATTTCTAGAACAGGTACTAGACAAGAGAATGAAACCAGGGAAGCATGGACATGTGCAACAATAGCTGGTGCATTGGAGTGGATCCATGGTTAAGCAAGTTACTTGGGAAGACACGAATCTTATTCGCAGGCATTATTCCCATATTGACCCTTGGGGACAAGGGTCCAAAAAAAGAGTAAGTAATGTAGCGGCTCCGGCCCCATTGGATCCATATCCACCGAAGGACTTGAACACCAAGCTAAGAGAAGCATAATAATAAAGAAATATGTTGAAGCCAAGGAAGGGAAGACAGATTGTAGCTGAAGAAAAGCGCTCATATCGTGTTTGGGGTGTTTACGTTTTTATTAGTTATTAAAATCGTGTTGTTGATGTAACAACTTACTAGCATGTTTTATTCTGAGTAACTCTTAGCTTAAACATTGGAGCTTGGGGCTTCATTTGGTTGTGAAAGATTTGACAAATTCTGTCATATCTGATTTCTTCTATTCTTCTCTCTCTCGACTCTCTCCTACTGTCACCAATTGCTGCTAGTGAAACTGCTCATCTCAGAACCTGTAACCAGCTAAACACACAGCTCGTTACACATGTAAACCTTAAGTCTCAAATCATCGAGTTTCTTTTTTAATCTCGCATTTGCATTGCTTTCTTATTGTTTATCACCTAAAGATTCTACAACATTCTGGTGAAGAAAGTATAACAGTAGTATCGGAACACAACTCGTGTAGATCTGGAATGGATTTGCAAAATTTGAGGTGGGAATGGCTTCAGGACAAAGTCTAGATTGTCAGAGACGAAGAAGTCTTGTGCAAAAAATCTTAGGATAAATTCTCTTCTCCCTTTATTTAAGTCTTAAATTCACAAAGTGCTCTTATCAAATCACTTGGTACTTGAATTGCTGAAGTTCTGTGTCATGGCCACGGTCCAGAAGGAGCATGGTCAGCTGGAGAATTGGAAGAGCAAGGGAAAAAGGAGGAACATGCAGAAGAAAATGAAGACTAAGTAAAGATATGAGTTGCGCTGTTGTGTAGGATTCGCAAAAGAAAACTAGTTTTGAAGAAGTAATAAGTTGTTGTAAATTATGTGGCTTATGTAGTAGCGTTTTATATCTCACGTGTTTGAGATAAATAGATAGAAGTTTCTCAATACTATATAAGCAAGATGTTGTATTCTGAACAGCAGTCTATGAGAATGAAAGTTCAGAAATATGTTCTCTCTCCTACTTTCTCTTCTTCCCATATTTCTCTTTTCTTCTCCTGAAGAAATCACCTTTCTTCATAGCCTCTCCTATGTTTCCCTCCCCGATTTTTACTTTGTTTTTCTTCCCTTTCTTCTATCACGAACAAGGTTTACAACAATGGTATCAGAGCTGCAGTTATCTGATCCAACTAAGCCTCCTATTTAAATGTCTAAAGATGTTATGGATGTACTTTATGTCCTAGAGAAGAATACCTACAAAATTATGGAGGATTTTTGTCTGCAAATGAAGAAGAACTGAACAGTTCTTCAGGGGAAACTAGAAGTACTGAGCATACAAGTTAAGGAGGAATTGAAGAGGAAAAACCAAGTGGCTCCAGTGGAAAGCCTAGTGCTACCAATGAAACCTGATGAAAAGCCTGCAAATCAATTTGCAGATGCAATTCCAAAGGAATTCTTTTTCGACAAAGAGGATTTTCCTGGGCTACCAAAGTTAGGGTAAACTGTTCACAGGTATGTGGATACCCACACTTATGATATGGAGAATAAGAAAACTGATTGGGAACTTCAGAAGACTGCTCAATGTTTTGTGGAACATCCAGAAAAATTTGGCATGTCGCTTTCAAAAGGAGACCTCTATTATGACCCTATTAGTTGTGGTAAAATGCTTCTGGCTAAGGCAATTGCAAGTGAGTGTCAAGCTAACTTTATTAGTGTCCAAGATCCTGAACTATTGACCTTGCAGTTTGAAGAGAGTAAAACAAAAGAATCGGTTTCAAATTCCTTTGAATTGATGCGTGAACTCGAATCTGAACGGAAGGATAAAAATTTTCTAGGGATGAGTCCTGCTTCCTTAAGATGCACAAGATATGCGGAGTTTCCTCAAATCTTTGCCCTGATGGTTCTGAACTAGATGAATATCTCCTGGTCAAAATGGGCTGTCGGGAGGTCGAGCTTATGTCAGCAAATAATAGGATTAGGCTAGAGAAAATGAAAATTCAAGACATGGAGGAGAATGAAACTAAGCTCAAGGCTAAGCTACTAAATTGTGAACTTGTGATACAGAAAACAAATGCTGAGCTTGAAGATTTTTCACGAAATTTTGCAATGGAGAAATGGCAGCTAGAATCCTCCATTCCGGGACTTTTAGAATCCCCAAAGTTGTTCTTGTTGATGCTGCGAAAAGACAAGTGCATGAATAGAAGGAAAACAGAGAGACTGGATATTGCCCAATACTCGCATCGTGCGATGAAATTGATGTGCCTTTGGTGATCAGGAGGTTGCACAAGTCAAAAGAGGAAATGAGGAGAGAACTTGGAATCCAGGAGGATGGCAAGGTGGTAATTCTCAACTGTGACGGACAAGCAGTAGGGTAGCCTTTTAAGGCAGAGTACCTGCCTGATGGTTTGATTTGCCTGGTTTGTGGTGTTTCTGAAATATACCTTCCATCGAATGTTGTGAAGCTAGCAAGGGATACATACACTCCTGATGTGATAGTTGCATCAGACTATATGCTTTGAAAAATTTGATATGGAGTTAGCGAGGCCCTGGCATACAAGATACCGATTGTCTTTGTGCGTAGGTACTACTTTAATGAAGAGCCTTTCTTAGGGAATATACTTGAGTTTTATCGTATAAGTGTTGATATGAGGGCTATCAAGAATTGGGTCAGACAAATTCTTCGAGGATTAAATTACCTGCACACTCACAATCCTCCTGTCATTCATAGAGACTAAACATGCAACAGTATCTTCGTGAATGGAAACCACAGAGAAGTTAAAATGGGGGTTCTTGGGTTAGCAACAATAATGCAACAACCTACCTCCAAAAGTGATATTGGAATTCTTGAGTTCATGGCTCCAGAGTTCTATGATGAGGAATACAATGAGTTGATGAATATTTATTCTTTTGGAATGTGCATACTCGAGTTGGTTACATGTGAATACCCATACAGTGAGTGCATAAATCAAGTTCAGATAAATAAAAAGGTGACATTGGGTGTAAAACCAGTTGCTCTTGGAAGGTTTAAGGGCCTGGTAGTGAGACAGTTCATAGTAACATGTTTGCCCCCAGCATAGCAGCGATTGAGGCCTTCCAAGCTCATTAAATCTCCATTCCTTTTGTCATAATATCCAAAGGATTACATTTGTGAAGCTCCACAAATATCTAAGATCGTACCAAAATCGGCGAACTCTGAAAAATCTGATTCTCATTTCATGGATCTCAACTCTTCTTGCAAAATGCAATCAGGTAGTACTTATGGAGGAAGCATGAGTGGAACTTCTATGTCAACTCTCGAACTTCGGGGAAGTAAGGAGAGAAATGAATTTTCACTGAAGGGGGGAAAATATGATGATAATTCAATCTCTCTAACTTTGCGGATAGCATATTATTGTGGACAAGTGAAGAACGTTCACTTCATTTTCTATCTTAATGCTGCTATTGCACTATCAATTGTTGGTGAGATGGTCGAAGCACTTGATTGGAATAATGATGATGTTGGTTTGATAATAGACGAGGGGTACTGTTGAATAAACGTGTGTGTATAAGAGATAGGTAGTCACCTAACTCTTATACACACCACCTAAACTCACATACGCCACATTATATATGTATGCATATGAAGAATGATGAATGCAAGATTTCAATACAAAAACCAAATTCAACTTTGTATCGGAGCTCAAAACCATCGTCTCCACATCACCCAGAGCACAAAAACATCGCGTGTATGCCGCCGCTGCCACATGTCCTCCACCGGAGACGAGGCGCTAGACCACGCCTGTCCCAGACCACCGCGGATCTCGGCCGAAAATGGCAGCCACCGCTCAATTTTGCGGCAAAAATTGCCACAGATGATTAGCGTTTTGGAAACTATTTCTGTTAGATCTACGGCGCATCCACCGCCGCCTGCGCCGAATACCACGACCGTCAGAATCGCGTCGCTGAGAGCTTTTTGTGGGCATATTACGCACCTGAGTAGCCGCACGCGCCACCGGAGGTGAAAAGTCAGAATCTTTGATTCTGTGAGCTCGTCGCACTGGTCAAATCCGTTTTCGTAAATGTTATTTCGTTTGATCCATATTTTTTTTTTGTGTGGATGAATTGAATATTTTGTGTTTGGATTGAAATTCCTAAACTTGTGATGTCCCAATTAGGCATGACATGGAGGTGATAATTGATTGATTATTGCTGGAAAGTTATAGTAATTGTGTTACTTGTGAAGCGCTCATTGTCAAATGGCAGGAAATGATGATTGCGCGATGGGAAAGCGGTTGGAAGCATTGGCAAAACTCAATCCTGCTACACAACAACTTATCCAAGGGATAGTGCAGGGGATGAGTATGTCACCGTTTCTGATTGTTCTACCTACCACACAGGTCAAGCTTGACCTACCAACTATTGACATAAAATAGGATGGACGAGCTTCCTATGTTAGTTTCACAGGGGATAAAAAAGGTAAATCAACTGCTCAGACTGATGACTGGAAAGTAATTAATTCTCAATTGAAAGTATGGTTGTTAAACTCATTAACTCCTACCATTGCCTCATCGGTTGATGGTTTGGAGCATGTTAGTGATATGTGGGCTCGACTGAAAAAGAATTACTCCGGAAATGAGAATTAGATGCGTGTGTTTCAGATTGAAAAAGAGATTCATAATCTGGTTCAGGAAGATAAAAAAAAGTTGAAGATTATGCTACTTGTCTCATCAAGCTATGGGATGAAGTAGATTACTTCGTGCCTGCTTCGTATTGTAGCGATCGAACATGCATGAGGGCAAAGAACGATGAAACAAAGTGAACTATGAAGTTGCTGATGGCTTCATTCCGATGTTTGGCAAAAGAAGGTCCATCCTTCTCTTTCAATCTACCATACCACCCCTTGATGATGCTATTACTGCAATGATACAGGAGAAAAGTCAGATGGAGTCACATTCTGAGTCTAGTTCTGTATCGGCTGCTAAAGGTTTGGCTACTTTGACATCAACTACACGCACACCTGCTTGATGGTCGTAGTTGCTACAACTGCGGTGAAATAGGACATCTGATGGATTCGTGCCCACGTTCGAAAAGAGATAAGGATCCTGGATTGCGAGGCGGTTGTGGATGAGGGGGTAGTCGTGATTGGGGTGGCAGGAGAGGTGGAGCTCGAGGTGGTGGACAAGGAGGTTATCGCACACACATGGTTGTGGATGCGGAGGAGGATGAGATTGGAGGAATAGAAGATGGTCCACCGACTGCACCAGATACGTCTGGTAATGTGGCTTTTCACACGAGAGGTATGTATGATACTATTGCACTTGCATCCAGTCCAACTATTGCCCCCCCAGGTTGGATTTGCGACTCTGAGGCAAACATACACGTGGCATGTACTACTAGGGAGACTCCTCTGGAAGTACCTTCCAGTGTTAAGAATGCAGACGGTACTGCTCAACTAGTGGTTGGTAAGGATACGGTACAATGCATAGACACACTAACATTGTCCAAAGTGTTACATGTCCCTTCATTTCCTGTAAACCTTCTTTCTATTAGTTCAGTTATTCTTGAATTAAACTGTAAAGTTATTTTGATATCCCACAGGTGATCTTTCAGGAGAAAGGGTCAGGGAAGGTACTTGGGACTGGGACTTGGAAAGACGGACTATGGTATATAGATCAGAAGGGCCAGGAACTAGCTCTCTCACTGGTAGCATAGCAGTATGAGCAGGAAAAGAGGGTGGTGGCCCAGCTGATGCTGTTTCATAGGTGATTAGGTCATCCCTCTTTTTCCCTTATGAGTCGATTGTATCCCAGTTTATTTTTGGTGACTAAGAAAAAACACACTAGTTTGTGATGCTTGCGAGTTGGCAAGCATACCAGAAGCTCATATGTTAGCTCTAGTCGTAGGAGTTCTCAAATTTTTGATGCGGTACATTCTGATATTTGGGGGCCATGCCCAACTTCGACTTTTAATGAATTTTGCTATTTTGTGACATTTATTGACTGTCCTTCTCGTATGACATGGTTATATTTGATGAAAACTAAGAATGAAGTCTTAGCTTACTTTAAGGATTTTTACAGGGAAGTTCAAATACAATTTGGAGCAAAAGTAAAGGTTATGAGGTCTGATAATGGTACTGAATACACAAACAAGCTATTTGCAGAATACTTGTCAACTCAGGGAATTCTACACCAGATCACTTGTCCCTATACACCAGAGAAGAACGGAGTTGCAGAGAGAAAAAATTGTCTTCTCCTAGAGATTGAGAGAAGTCTGATGTTTGAAATGAATGTTCCAAAATACTTGTGGGGTCGAGCAGTTTTGACTGCTACTTTTCTGATAAATCAACTTCCATCACGTATTCTGAATTAGTATTCACCACATTAGGTATTAACGGGCACCCGAGGAGACTGGATTGAGCTAAGGCCGTTTGGTTGTGTGTTTTATACAGGATAGCCAGCCTAGTGTTGGAAAGTTAGATCCTAGAGCCATCAAGTGTGTATTTGTGGGATACTCAGTTATCCAAAAAGGTTATGTCTGTTGGAGTCCAGTTAAGAGACGATCATTTGTAAGTAAAGATGTTACATTTTGTGAGTAGGAGCCATACTTTCTACAAAAGACATCCTCTCCTTTTGAGGACTCACCGACTGGTATACGATGAGAGTGTGAGAATATCATGACCATTGAAGGTATAGCACGAGAGGGGAAAAGGAGTGATGTTGGAGATGAGTCACGGACAATGACTGTGCGGGAGATCGTGTGTCCCTCTTACCCAAAAAACACAGGTGCAGAGTCGGGGAGTGATGGAAAAGTAAGTAACATAGAGACTCCACAACTACGTCACAGGTACATGAGGAGGCGTCCTCTTGTCTTATCTTCTAGTACCTTGCCGACCTCGAATTCAGAGACACCTGAGCCACCCCCATCATAAATTATCTAGATACCCCAGGTAACACTATTCATTTTCCTTCCTCTCCATCACTCCAGCCGCTAAGGCGGACCACCCGTGTCAATGCGGGAGTTCCACCATATCGGTATGGTTTTCCTTATGATATTGCCGAACACATTTCTTATTCTCACATATCACCTAGCCATAGGGCATTTATTGCATCTTTGGACAATGTTTTTGTACCTAAATGTTGGCAGGCTGCAATGAAGGACCAAAGGTGGAGAGATGCCATGATAGAAGAATTGGAGGCTTTGACAAAGAATGGAACCTGGGTGTTTATACCACTGCCGCGTGAGAAGAAAACTTTAGGATGCAAATGGGTGTTCACTGTGAAGCAAAATCCTGAAGGAAAGGAGGAGAGGTACAAGGCACGACTAGTGGCCAAGGGGTACAACCAGACATATGACATTGATTATGATGAGACCCTTGCACTAATCGCCAAGATGAGTACAGTCAGGACCTTATTCTCCATAGCAACAAACAAAGGGTGGAGTCTACATAAGCTCGATGTGAAGAATGCATTTCTTTATGGTGACTTACTTGATGAGGTACACATGGTTGTCACTAATCACACATAAGGGAAAGTTTGCAGG
>JAOWBN010183490.1:0-16679 GCA_028565015.1 Pinguicula moranensis
CTTCTGCCATCAGAACCAGTTAGCAATCCAGTGACATTTATATGTGTATATGCATACAATCTAAAGGATTGGTCAACCAATCAACAAAGGTGAAAGGGAATATAAAGAGAGCTGTTCTGGCTTTTATCCATAACCAAACATCACGTTGTATGGATTGTACCATCCAGTCAATGTTGATGTCCTTTGCCTGGAAATGTGCTTTGTTCCTGTTTTTCCATAAGCCCCATATTGTGGCTAGTCACAAAGATTTCCATATCTCCTCATTCACTCCCCCCGGTTTGATATCTAAGAAGCTCCCTAGCGAAGAGGGTGTCTGCAAGACAGTCTGCTCATCAAGCGATAACCAATTAGTAAGTTTTCTCCAGACTTGCACTGATATGCTGCATTTAAAGAACAGGTGAATAATGGATTCATTTTCATTATTTGTTAAGCAAAATGAGCAGTGAAAGGATATATTTTGTCGGATGATTCTTCTTTGTTGTAGAGACTCTTTCACTGGTATTGCACCCTGCATCATTTTCCAACAAAATATGGCCACTTTCAGAGGGGATATTTTGTTCCATATCAGCGTTAGGTTTGCCCTTTATTCTTCCGAATAAGGCTGTTTGAGGGATATGATGTGCTTATAAGTGGCTTGGACCGTGTATTTTCCTGTTTCATGCCCTTTGAACATGTATCTGTCAGGGACTAGATCCTCCGGATGGACACTCTGTAGAGCGTGGGTAAGATTATGAAATCCAATAAATCTGCGGTGTTAAGGTTTCTTCTCCATGACCATGACCATTTCCATGACGATTTAATCCAGTAGCCCATTTTTGCCACTGAACAGTTCTATAGTGTAGAGGCTCTGAATAATCTGCTAAAACTTTCTGAGAAGGGCTTTTCAGAGTACCACTTGTCCAGCCAGAATTTTATTCTTAGTCCATTACCCAGCTTCATGAAAATACCTTGTTGGAAAATAGGGCAAGCAGCGACCTTTTGTATACTTTTCCACCAGGGAGATGGTTGTGAAGCTCTGATGGGAGGATTGGTAGGACTGTGTACCGGTGTTCTGAGGTCACGCATACCTCCCACTTCCAGCAATCCATTTTTACCATATTTCGACCTTAAAATTGATATGGCCAGTGAATTTTCTTCTGAGAGTACTCTTGCACACCATTTTACCACCATTGCCATATTGAAAGATTTAAGGTAAAGAACCCCAAGGCCTCCCTGTTGCCTTTACGCTGTCACTTTATTCCAAGAGATCCAGCATATGTTTTTCTTTTCAGAACCGTTGTCCCAGAAGAAATCTCTCTGAATGGTGTTAAGTTTCTTGAAAATGGATGCAGGGGCTAACAAATAACCAAAGAAATGTGATGGCAGAGCTGTCAAAATTGGATTGAGGAGTTTAAATTTACCACCTGTTGATAGAAATTTGCAATCCCAGGCGTTTAGTACTGCAGAGAATTTCTCTAGCAATGGTTGCCATGTTGATGGTTTTCTTTCTTGAGATCCCACTTGAAGTCCCAAATATTTGAAGGGGATTGAGCCTACCTTGCAACTAAGATAAGCTGACATTTATTGAGTGGTTGCATCATGTATGTTTACGCCATATAAACTGCTTTTACTATAATTTATGCGCAACCCTGACATTAACTCGAAATTCTGCAATATGGATTTGATTACACTTATATTGTTCCATGAAGCTTCACAAAAAATTAGAGTATCATCCGCAAATTGTAAGTCTGTCATAGGAATAGCTTTTTGCCAATCTGAATTCCACTGAACAGATTAAATGATGCTGCCTTGCTTATGAGTTTTGATAGTCCCTCAGCTGCTAAGATGTATAAGAATGGGGATAAGGGGTCCCCTTGCCTCAATCCTCTTCCAGGTTTGAATTCATCTGAGGGACTTCCTTTGATAATCACTGATGCTGAAGCGGATTTGAAAAGTTCCATGATCCAACTAGTCCAGACAGTGGGAAATGCCATTAGTTGCTGTATTTCTTGCAGACAATCCCAACTAATAGCATCAAATGCTTTTTCAAAATCAACCTTGAGGATGAAGGCCTTGATCTTTTTCTTTTTAATCTCCTCCAGAGTTTCATTTGCCACCATGATACAATCCTGTATCTTTCTACCTGGAATAAAAGCCATTTGTGTAGGTGCAATAATGTCATCCATGTGGGGGCTGAGCCTTTGGATAGAATTTTGGGGATAGCACTCAGTAAAGTAATAGCCTGTAGTCTTCGCAACTCATAGGAGTGGTTGATTTGGCTTGTTGCACCCTTTGACCAATTTACCATTTCTATAGAATTCTCTTAACAGTTGTAATATGTCATCCTTCATCACACTTGAAAAGCATTTGATAAAATTAAAGTTTAACCCATCCGGGCCAGGACTTTTGGCCCCTCCACATTCAAAGATAGCAGCCACTATTTCCTGTTCTGTAAAAGGTGTCATCACTGCTCCTTGAGATATGTTGTTGATAGATTTGAAGTGTAGATGAATCATTCGAGGTCTAGGCCAAATAGGGCTTGTGAATCTTTCATTGAAATGCTGAACAAAACCATTTTTTATCCCATCCGGATCTTCTATCCAGCCTCTACCATTTCTTATTCCAGTTATCAAATTTTTGGACCTTTTTTTCTTGATGCACATATGAAAATATTTTGTGTTAGCATCTCCTTGGTGAAGCCATTTTACTCTTGCTTGTTGGAAGGCTTGACTATCAATTGTTTTGGTGATACTATCTAAGTGCTCACCTAGATAGTAGATCTCCTGTAGTGTGTCTGGATCTTGTTTCTAGTTTCAGCAGTTAGCTTCTTTTTGGTGAGTTGTGCCAGAATGAAATTTCTTGTGCCTTCCAGGTTCCTCGGGGTTGCCTGATACCACTCTTTCATACTTTTTCTTAGCTCTTGTATCTTGACCTTGATCTTGAAGCTAGCAAATCCTTCCACTATATTATTTTTCCATGCCTCTTCTACTAGGTGTATGAAGGACTGATCCTGTAACCACCAATCAAAAACCTTTAGGGATCTTTGGCCCTAACTATATGATCTTAGGCAGAGGCTAATGGGGAAATGGTCAGAGTCCTCCATTTTGAGTCCAGTTTGGATCCAATTTTCATTCTGATTTAGCCAAAGATTGTTTACCAAGAATCTGTCGAGTTTGTTCATTGCTCTATAAGTGTTTATATACCATGTGTAACGCCTCTTTTCCATCTTAAAATCAAATAAATCCATGCTTTGAACAAAACTTCTAAACGCAGCTATTTCCTGTTCCTTTGGGCTTTGGGCGGTTTGCGGTACCTTTCCTTTCATTCTTGTGTAGTATAGCATTAAAATCAACCATCACACACGACTTTTGATCCTCCCTACCAGTGTATAGATCTCTGATTTCATTCCATTGCTGAATTTTGCTGTGAATTCTTTCAGAACATAGACATTAATCATATTTGATAGACTGGTTTCACTGTGCCAATGGCCAGCTATTCCCAAAAATCCTTCTCCTGATAAGATGGTTCCTTTTGTGAAGCTGTTTTTGTTCCAGATGCATAGTAAACCACCTGATTGGTCTTGGAGCCTTGATAAATCCAATCATACTCCTTATCATATCATATCTTATTGCATATTATTTCATCCACTATAATCATTTTTGTTTCTTGAAGGCTGATAAAGTTTGGTCTCTCTCTCTCTGAATAAGCTCACGTACTCTCTTCTTTCTACCTGGGCTACACAAGCCTCTAACATTATATGAGATGATCTTCATTTAAAGATTTTGTCAGCCCCTTTCTTCTTGCTTCCTGGAGTAACTGCTTTTCGAGATTTTCTATTGATAGAATTCAGCTTGATGAGGTGTGCTCTAGTTTCCTCTTCTTTTTGGCCATAGGAAAGTCCCAGATTGACACCCAAATTCATGGTGAAGTTAGCTTCTCTTTGTTGTTGTTCTACAGATAATTCATGTGGTAAAGATTGATTCAAGCTTTGCTATTTGTACGATTCCGAGGGTCCTCTACGCTTTGCTCTTTATCACAGGATCTTCTTTTAGTTTTCTTCTTGATCTCCAAAGCGAGGGCCTGGAGGAAGTCGTGGTTTTTCCTTCAAGTTCTCTTGTGGGGCTGGTGCTTGGTGGCTACCTTCATTGTCATTGTTGACCAATGTTCCCAAATGGATAGCTCCAAGGGGCACTAGTTGTGCTTTTATTTTTCGTGAAGGGGTTGGATGAACTTGATACTTCGGTATTTCTTCCATTTTTAATTGTTACAGTTGCGAGAGCTTCTCAATGGGTATGAGAAACATTCCAACAGACGACGCCAATGAAGCGACCAAGGGAAATTAATCCCTTTAATTCACACGTTACAACTTCCAGACTGGAGGGATAGAATGATTAGCAGATTATCGTGACATGGGTATGCGTGTGTTCGTGCGAACAAGAGCTAGTGTTCTCCAACTTTAGTCTCCCGGAATCGCCTATATACTATATTGCCCAACAAGACTATTTATTGAATTTACAAGGGGCGAAATGGTTTGTAACTCTAGATGTAATAGGTAACCATCTAACCCACTTGTGAGCAGTGGCGGTTGCATGTTATGTTATTGTCGAGTGATAGCGGTCAATTTTCGTCACCTCGGTGTGGTTCAAGGTGGATAAAACCTGTTTAGGATTACAACAGGCTTTTATCGAGGGGATGGGGGGATGTCATTTTCTGCAGATTCCTAGGATGTTCAGCCGAGATGATCCTCCTCAGATGTTCGGTCGAGGTGATCCTACTTGACATTGAATAAACAAGTATGAGGGGTATTGCCGAGGTTCGTGAAACTCTCTTTTAGAGGTGACTTTGTGGTCTCCTTGTAAATGGGTTTCCTATGAAATATTTGCCTCCTACATCAGTAGTTTGTGAGACACAATGTATATTTATTGTTGATGATCATGTGTTGGATGCAGACATTGCAGAGGAACCGTTTGGAGAGCGTTCAAGTGATTACATGATCGTGGAATTGACGGAAGTGTCCTCCAAGCTACCAATCCCATATCCAGGTCCCCTACAAGACTCACTGAAGGATAAGTAGTTTAATTCCATTTATGATTTCCTTTCAAAAGTAAATGTTGATCTACCTTTGCTTGATCTTGTCAGGAACGCCCCTGCACACACTAAATTCTTCAAGGGGCTGAGCATGAACAAGAGAAGATATGTACAGGAGGAAAAGCTTCTTGAATCAGAATTTTCCCATAAAGTTGCCAAATTACCGAGAAAGATGCAGGATCAGGGAGCTTTAACATCTCTTTATCTATTGGAGAGGACCGAGTGGCATGAGCCATGCTGGATTTTGGGGCTAGCATCATACTCAAGCCTTATGCAATGTACCAGCAGTGGGGCTTGAGCAATATGAAACCGATGAACATGAGGTTCCAATTCGCCAGTCAGTCGGTAAAGAATGCCTAGGGGATCATTGAAGATCTTCTAGTGAAAGTTGAGAAGTTTATAGTACTAGTAGTTTTGTGATCAGGGACATGAAAGCACGTCCAACTATGGCAGGGAGTATCACTTGCTATTCGAAAGGCCATTCATGGCAACAACCAAGACCCACATCTATGTCCAAGGTAGGAGGTTGCTTATGGAGGTTTTGGGTGAAAGATTCCAAGTTGAAATTGATAATCCAACTCCCATGTTGATACGCATGGTAGCATTGATTCAATTGCTTTAATTAACTATCAATTGCAGGAAACCAATTTGCATGATTTTTTTTGAAAGGCAATTTGCAGGATATTGGGGATGTCAAATTCGAAATGGCTCTACATTTGATGATGAACAAGAAGAAGATGGACCACAATACCCGGATCTCCTATAAATAGAGATCCTTATCATTGCGAGATAGAGTCAATCCCACCCATTGGTAACCACATGATGGAATTTAGTCCACCTACATTGGAATTTAAAGAGTTGCCCAGCCACATCAAGTACATTTTCTTAGGGGATCATGATTCTTACCCTATGATTATCTCTTCCTCCCTGACTGATTTGTATGAATCCAAGCTTTTGGTGACCCTAGCCAACCACAAATCCGTCATTGGATGGGGCCTCTCCGACATCAAAGGGATTAGTCCCTCTACATACATAGACATGATTGTCTTAGAAGATGAGGCTAAGCCGCTCTAACAACTACAGAGATAGCTTAACCAATAAGTGTTAAAGAAGGAGATGCTAAAGCTCTTAGAGAATGGTGTGATATTTTTAGGGCTTGACAGTAAATGGGTTAGATAGGTCCATGCATAGAAAGCAATCTGACACTTAGTTGGAAAAAGAGTCACTTCATGGTGTGAGAGTTTATTGTTTTAGGGCATGTGGTTTCAATAAAGGGGATAGAAGTTTATAAAGCTACAATTTAATCAAAGGTTAAATTACCTCCTCCTACCTCGATCAACGACATTAGGAGTTCCATTGGACATGCTGGTTTAATAGACGTTTCATTGCTGATTTTCTAAGATTAATCGCTCATTGAGTGATATTATATGCAAAGATGTGCCTTTCGACTTTGATGAAAAATGTTTGCCTGCTTTCAATACCTTGAGGGATAAATTGACCATTGCACCGATTGTTATTGGCCCTAACTGATCATTTTTGTTTGAGATAATGTATGATGCTTCTAGTTATGTTGTGGGTGTTGCGTTGGGGCAAAGCGTAGATACCATGTTCCGTGCTATTTATTATGCTAATCGTACACTTGATGTAACACAAATCAATTACACTACCACTTAAAAAGAACATCTTCTTGCATTAGACAAATTCATGTCTTACTTGGTATGGTCTATGGTGATTGTGCATTATGATCCTTATGCTTTACAATATCTTCTAGCTGAAATCGATGCCAAGCCTAGATTGATTAGATGGATCATGTTTTTACAAGAATTTGATCTAGAAATTAAAGACAATAAAGGCAATGAGAATGTAGTTGCTGATCAAGATTACTTGATACATCTATTGTTAGTGTTATACCCTAAGGGCAGTCACCTTGGGCCTTTGTATCAACACTTTAATGTTGTATATATATTATTGTAGCAACCTTTACTATTTGATTATTTACTTGCTTTATTTTTAGCATTCCAAATAGTATTGCCTAGTGTTGATAACTTAGAGTGTATCACGAAAAGATGTGATGATGAGACCACTCTAATTATATTATCAATACTAAACATCCCTAACCATAGTTGTGACAAAATTGGCGAGCAACACCTTCTACAGTTGGACGAGCTTGAGAAGAGATGAGAGATGCTACCTACGATAATGCCAAGGTCTACAAGTAGAGGGAAACATTATCATGAACAAGCTCCTCCTTCCTCTATTTGCTTCCCACACGTATCAAAAGATTCTCTATAGTATGATGTGAAGTGAGTGATATGTGTCATGAAAGATAGTTTCCTTCGGAAGTTTGGAGAAGGGTTGGGAAGATTTTTCTCTCCATAAGTGAGGGAAAAATAGTCAGTCTATTGGCAAAGTATGGGCAAAATGGAGTACTAACAGTGGGAGGGTTCACAGAGTTAAAAACTCCTCAGCAGCCCTTGCATGTAAGGAGAGGAAGAAGAAGAGGAAACAGATATGCATCCCTTTGGTGGAAGGAGTCACAGGAAGTACTTCATGAGACATGGTTTCATAATACACTCAGGATAAATTAGGAAGTGGGATCAACACACTCTTCTGGAAGGATACATGGATTCAACCGTCCAAACTTGACATAATGTTTCCTAGACTATTAAGATTGACTGTGAATCACAAATTATGCATCCTTGATGCTAGTAGTTGGGAGGTTGATAGCTAGTCATGGAAACTCTACTAGAAAAGATAGTTGAGGGCTCAGAAATTAGATGAATTAACTGCTCTCTCTCTCTCTCTCCTTTAACAAACTCATCTGCTAGAAATTTCAGGAACAAATCATTATGTATATGAGGGGCAAACTAATGAAAGCTATACGACAAAGGAAGCTTATAAGACTCAGTGTGATTTGGAACAACCACTATTTTCCACATATGCATTTAAGGATCATACCAGTCTGTGGAACAAATTTTTTCCAATAAAAGAAATAATATTAGCTTGGAGAATCTGCCAGAATGTCGTTCATGTAAAGGACATTCTTCAACAGAGACATGTAATCCCACATATGCAAGATATAAGTTGTCCTCTGAGCATCAAGAAATGGTTATTCCCACACAATCAATTGTTGTCAACCAGTAGCTTTGCCTCCATTGCACTATGCCTACCCTCTCTGCAAAATTTTGTGACTATGAAACCATTGTCTATTAATGTTGATGCATGGAAATCAATATGGATTACTACAATCTGGAAGATTTGGTGGGCTCGAAATCAGTCCTACATCCACAATCAGGAG
Organism: Pinguicula moranensis; assembly: GCA_028565015.1. Taxonomy (NCBI): domain Eukaryota; kingdom Viridiplantae; phylum Streptophyta; class Magnoliopsida; order Lamiales; family Lentibulariaceae; genus Pinguicula; species Pinguicula moranensis. The sequence continues at coordinate 8,366 of JAOWBN010183490.1, forward strand.
GTAAATGTTCAATCCACAATTTAGCTTATTCAAAGTTCCATCTGGATCAGAATAAGATCAATAGACCCACACCCATTTTCCCATTTTCCCTAACTGACTGGTTAATGAATTCTTGTATGTGTATTGTGTTTTGAAACCACATTTACTAACACTCCTCTTATGAGCTGGCTATATTGAAACAAACTACACAGAAAGTTGGCCTTGCAGGTGATACCACTGGTGAAGAATGCATTACAACATACGGCTGCTAGAAACAGTCCAAAGTATCCCTCCTTCCTTCACTCACACTCGTGTGTCTATCTGTCATAATTATCTTTCACCTTCAATCGGGTACAAGTTAGGTCAAACTGAATGAAATACAAGAAACTGTATTTTCAATTCGAATAAGTAGCAAGGCTAACAGACAGAACCTTATGAGTTTGTTCAATGAGCACGAAGGTCCATCAATTCTAACCATAATATGAAACATTTAGAGAAGAGATTACCTGGCATGAGATCATTTTATCTCATGGAATCCATCCTGGACAGGTTCATCAGAAGCTCATGAAACCGAATGGAGAAAAGAAAAATGGTGGGTTAAGAGTTGACAACATAACTTAAATCATGATGTTATAAGGTGAATAGGACAAGTTTTGCTAAATACCTCAGTAAAGACTCCTGGAGCCCTCGGGCGGATTGCATAGTTGAAAGTCAGTAGATCACTGCGACTTTATCCCTTAAGTCATTGTTTAAGAGATTTAGAATCACTCCCTTGACCTTGATACTATAAGGTATACAGGCTGAGCTGAGTTTTTCTAGTTGGATAAAGACACTTGTAGTCTTAATGACGGCCTGCATAGCTGAGGGTTATGTGATCACTTGCTCATCCCCCGACCCACCTATTATCCCCCGTCCATGTAGCAACCAGGGCACCATCCTTTTTTATTCACTTTGTATTTTATCATGTATTTTCTACTTTGTATTTGTATTTATATCTCCTGAACTCTGGTAAGTAGGTTGTACATTATTATTATTTATCAATGAATTATGGCTTAACAAAAAAAAACATTCAATCTATACTTCCTTATCCACTCAGAATTTTGCAACTTTCCGTCAATATAAACTTATGGTATCCATACTGGAGTTGCAACTTGTAAATTTGGGGTCACGACCTTGCGATTCTGGTCATTTATCCTTTGTTTTTCAGTTTTTGTACATATTCATCAAACCCTAGCAAAACACGAGATATGAAATTACACTCAAGCTCATGAAGATCAATAGGTTTTAAGCATAAAAGTCAACTATAAGTTAGTATGAAACCAACTTATCAATAGTTAGTAAGCATCTCTATTCCATAATTAATGTTTTGTTATAAAACTCTCGCCATTTTTGTTTTGTAGGGAAATCGATATCAAGATGGTGTGAGCCTTTCACCGTTGTTAACGTCTTAACCTATAGAACAATGGCATCAGGCATTCAAGACATCCAATAATGATTCAAGGTGTTTGGCCACATGTTCAAGCTTTATTTAGGGAACAATCTTGAGAAGGTGGCCATGGAATGCATTGACTTGATGGAATCTTGAGCTTATTAGGAGCATCGAGCTAACGACTGTTAATAAAGCATTTATTGCGAGGCACACCAAGGGTATGGTTTCAAGCCTTCTTTACCCCTTTCAACTAACTCTTTTGGATTTTTCAGAAAAATCCCCAAACAATTGGCAATTGCGAAATAGTTCCTAAACTTTTGGATTTTATGAATTGACCGAAAACTTTCGGTCATTTCATATTTAATACTCAAGACAATGGTGTTAATGTGTGTGATCCTCTAGATTCTAAATATCTTGGCAATGAACCTTGAATTCACATAGTCAAATTATGTATAAGGATTTAAACACTTATAAATCATTAATCCCTAATTATACTTCATAGACCATGAGTGACCTCTAACAAAATATCATGGCTCCTAAGTATTGAGAATAATCATGGAAGGAGAATATCCTTTCAAGAATTAATTCTCGCGTAAGAAACTGGTATACTATTTGATATAAACAAACACAGAAACACTTGGGTCGAAACGATGCAAAGAATTTCTAATTTCATCATATGCTTCAATAACTTGTTCGAGTGCAGGAAGGATTTTTTACAAATGTGTCAAGATTCATAAATAACTTAATCTAAAAAAAGATTCAAGCAAATGGAGAAGATTTAGAGGCTAGAGCAGAAGAGACGCGACATTCGTTGGGGCTTCATGCTATTGCTATCCGAGACCACAAACCACAATTAGTAATTACAACTTACAAGATTGAAGATTCATGTAAACTCCATTACTCCAACCAAGAGAAGCAAGCACAACAGTAACGAAGGTTTGCTCAGCTCACACAAGAGAAGCAAGCTCCAACCGCCGCCGTGAATCGAAGACTGAGAAGCTGCACGCCGCCGTGATTCACGGCCCGCGAATGTGCCCTAGACTCAATTTTCAGTCGTTCGGACTTCGCCTTCAGAGTCGACGAGTCGTTGGCCGTAAGCCGTTGCAGCGGAAATCTGAATCTGATAAAAGGCCAAAAGCCCAATCCAAAGCAAAATGGAGTTCGCCAGTTCGGTACAAAATTTTTGTAACTAAACGGAAACGGTATTTTACCGTGACAAAACCCTAATACCGTTACCGTACCGTTTCAAAACGGTAATTGAAAATATATACCGTTACCGTTCCGTATTACCGTAAAACCATTTAAAAATGGTATAACGGTAACGGTTCCCGACGGTAAACGGTAATACCGTTTACCGTCGAGAATTTTGCTCACCCCTACTGGCGACGACCAATCATGCGTTGTCAAACACAATCGTCTATTTCGGGATGATAAACCACTAAATTACTTTCAATATGGGTGAATTCGAATTATATAATTTCTTAGATTAAATTATCTTGTAAAGTAGAGCAATATTTTAAACAATACTATGAAAGTTTGTTTTGTGGAAAGTTCCATTGTATTCCATTGGTTTTACCAGATAGACAGAGACTGTCCAATGATGAAAATGTTATCCTAACAGCGAAGTTTACTGAGAATGAGATCAGACAGGCTGTTATGAGCTGTAAGGCTCTAAAAGTCCACGGCCAGATGGATATAATTCTAAGTTTATGCAACAGTTCTAGCATATTTTGAAATATGATATAGTGAAATTCATTCAACATTTCTACCATTCTGAAAAGCTCACAATTGGACTTATTGCATCTTTCATTGCTCTTCAACCAAAAGGCACAAACTGCACTCATCCATGTGAATACAAACCAATTCTCTGATAAACGGTGCTTAGAAGATCCTTTCTATGCTATTATCTGTACGGTTGAGTAAAGTTATGTCCTCTGTTATATTTATGAGCCAAAATGGATTCTTAAAGGATAGATACATTGGAGACAGTATCCTATGTGCAAATGAAGCAATTGACTTAGCAAAGAAGACAAGATCAAGTTGTTCTATATTTAAAGTTGACTTTCAGAAGCTTTTGACTCTATTAATTGGGTATACTTACTCAATATGATGAAATTAATGAGGTTTCATCATAAGTTCATTAATTGGATTAAAGCAAGCATCTCTTCTACATCTATATCTGTCTTAATAAATGACTCTTCTTCTGATCAATTCTTCCCAGAAAAAGGTTTCAAACAAGGCGACCCTCTATCACCCTATTTGTTTCTTATTGCAGCTGAGGGGTAGAATCTACTTGCAAAATCTTCCCAAGACAGGGGACTATACATGGGATTTCCTATAGGCCATCTAAGTCTCCTACTCTCCAATATGCAGACGATACAATTATCTTCAGTAATGGGAAGAAGAGGACATCTCATCTATCAAATGCATCCTTAGATGGTTGGAAGTGATGTTTGGGCTACGAGTAAATTATCACAAGAGCAAGCTGCATACTATCAATATACCACATATTCTGGTAGAAAGATTTGCAAGTCAATTATATTTCATATTATACACATTTCCAACAAAATATCTAGGGCTACCCTTGGGAAGGCAATTATCAAAGAATGGCACTGTGGGATCCAGTTATCCTTGTAAAAATGAGGCTACAAGGAAAACAAATATTTTTTATAAGCCAAATTTCATTATGTAAAAATAAAGTATGTACATGTAATAGAAAATACAGACGTACAAAGTACTCCTGCGTCCACTAGAAGGTATCCACTAGATAGTATCTTTGAGATTGAGCTGGATACCGTGCCTTTTCTTCATACCCTCCCTCTGATATAGTTAAGGGTGATCTAGAACATGGCTTACCTAGCATCATAGTAGATCACAAAGCATCTCAACATTCAGATCATCGCCATCATCCGCTTTTCACCAAAACAAAATGTCACAACTGTACCATTGTCAATTTCCATATTAGGGATATTGGTACACATCTCAGTTATGTTTGGTGAGCTATCCCTGTATTGAGTGAGGGGGAGGTAATCCGAATAGACATGCATACCATATCAAAACCAAAGAATATATAGAAGAACCTATCTAGCAGTAGATAAATTTTCTTTCTAGCATAGATCTCATGGAATTTAGTGGCTCTGGATCTTCCTCAGACTCAATATTGTGTCGGTTACCCTAAGTTTGGTTTATATTATCTTAGTCTTACAAATGTTGCAATATCCGCTAAAGGATTGCTTTTCTGGATTTCTGCAGCATTGATCAACTGGCCATTAGCTATGCAGGCTGTCACCAGATCATGATAAATCTAGAGGCTACAGGAGTCATTACCGAATCCGAAATAAATCTTGGTCCACAACTCAGCCTGCTCACCTTATAGCATTTGACCGTGTGATTGATGCAGATTCCCAGATAGGCATATCCCCAAGAGAATGTATCATCACTTAGGAGTCCATATGTAAGACCAGGTACAATAGTCTGAATGGCCTTGTCCAACAACCTATCCTTAAACAGTTAATTTCTCCATTTTTTACTACTCAACTCTCTACAGATCAGAGACCAGGTGATACGATCTTCAATAGGAATTCTGATCTTGTTATCAGCTTATACCGAGTATTCTAACTCACATGAAGATTTGGATTCGATGACGAATCCTTCTCAAGAGGGAGGGGATGATGTGATTGTTGGGGGTCCGAGACGAATTTGGATTCTTGCATGGTTTCAAGTAATTGGACCCTGCAATGTAAATTACAGCAAAACGCAGTTTTGTGATTTCTTCTAATCAGAGGTATAAACAAGTTCGTATCGGTCTGAAAAATTAACTTTAGTTCAAAGACTCATTGGGAGTTTTCTTGTTCAAAGAAAATTGGATTTTAACGGCCAGATCATGAGATATGGAATTTTGAACAGACTGGTGTTGTTCAGTCGCGATCTGTTATTTACAGCATTGCGCAGCCTCGGTATTATTGGAGATTGAAGGACTGAACGTGTTCCGATCGAACTTATATTTTATCACATGACAGAGCACTTCTCAATACATATGCTGACAAAAGGAGATTAGATTCTAACGGTCCGATGATGATTTATTATATTTGGAATATATTGTTCTCAAATTGGAAGCTGCACGCGATTTATGGAGACCAGATTAAGCATATGTTATCTTTTTTCTTTTGGCAGGATGCCTAATGCAAACCAAATCATCCAGTCCCAAACATCCCAGCAAGATGGGTTTGAGTTGTGTAGTGACCCCTTGAGTCAGCAGACCCACAGACGACCTCAGAAGATACTGAAGACTACGCCCCCTTCCCAGCATACTCCGTACGGAAGGGGCCGCCAAACATCTCCGTACAAGAAGCTCTACTTCACCCTTGAAGAAGCAAAGGCGATGGTACAGGCTTGCAAGGAGTTGGTGTTGGAAGAGTATAGGGCCGGCTCAAGGTAAAAGAGGGGGTTTCACTAAAAGTGCAGGGAGAGGATTCGTGAAAATGTACCCGACAACCGTGTACAAGAGAGGAACACTGAAAACAAGCTCCACATTTGGCGTAACCAGTGGAAAATATTGAGCGACTTCATGTCCTACAGTTTCACAGACATAGACCTCGACACGCATTCTCCGGTTGTTAACAATGACAACTTTGGTCAGAGTTGTTAAAGGTGCGCGAGCTTTTCAATTCTGAAATGCATTGAACATTACTGAAGCACTTCTAACACTGTTGGCGATATTATACGCGCAGGAAAGGCCGAAGTTTTCCTTGCTCAGGGGCAAGAACTTTCCATTTTTCGACAATTGGTGTGAGTTGTTTGGCCGGTACAGGGCTCGAGGAAACCTGTGTAAGGACTATTCGATGGTTTCTTCGGAGACAAACCGAACAACCGACTACTAGTTTCCTGTGGTGAGAACGATTTAGATTTTGAGGACTTCGAGCTGACAGATGCAGATATAGGCCTGGATGTGTAGTTGGAGGCCCTTGCAATGGAGAAAGTCTTGTCGTCGGCATCTGTGCACGTGTCTGCTAGTGTTGAATCCGGCAGAAAATAGAAGGCCTCAAAAGTGGCCAGCCAAACGCGGTACTGGATAATCACATATCTACCGTGAGTAGGCGAGAAGACATGTTTGACGGTGCCCCGATGCCGCATGGCAAGACTCACGAGTCGAAAGCTACGTTCATTCTTAAAGGGCTTGAAGAGCACCCGGACATAGATTACAACTAGAAGCGGCACATTGTCAAGACCCTACTCAACGACAGTTCAGAGTTCACCCTCTGGAAAGTGCAAGGACGTTCCGACAGGGAGTAGCAGCTGATAAGAATTCTTGCAGAAAGGTTTTGTTGATAGTGTGTACCATGGGAACCTGGCTGGACAATTTCTTGGCTGTTGTGACTACCTTTTTTTAGTTGAATACTACATGCTCGCAATTTACTCATTTAGATGGAGGTCTCTTTTTACTTCGTCGATTGAGTCCAACAGGTTGCAGCAAAGCATAGATGTTGAATTTGGGTTGTAGCAATTTCACGGTCACATTAATCACTATTGTGCCATTAACAGTTGAAACAGGAAACGCATGTTTGTACCTTATAGCATATTTCTTTGTTATAACATATTTGTAAACGTTAGCATTATAACTGTTATTATATGTAATTACCTGGTTCAAGCACAACACAAAATAAGACATTTAGGATAAGCTTTTGAGAAGACAATACCCTGTGCAAAATTGGCATTTAATGCCATTGGAAGCCTAAAACCTGTGCAAAATTGGCATTCACTGCCATTGGAAGACAAAAAAACGATGCAAACTCTACATTCAATGCCATTGGAAGACAAAAACCTGAGCATATTTTGCATTCAATGCCATTGGACAACAAAACATGTGCAGCCATTTCATTCCTATAAATATCAGTCCAAACAAATTCACAGTCCCCAAAAACTGCGGGAACTACCACTGTACCACCAAACACTGCCAAAAAACCCAACCAAAAGCTAATTGTCAAAAAGTCACAGCATATGCGGCAGCTATTGAAAACCCGGCAACAAAATACGGCTTGTGCAAGACACTGCTGCTTCCGACAAGAAAACTGTGATCATGCAAATAGATCACAAATCAGAATTAGTCTCCCCCTTCGAGGAGTGTGTCTTATCAGATTCTATTTCATCCGAATCCTCACTGTCCGCCCATGCCTCGCTTACGGATGTGTTACCTGCGGATGTCCTGCCCACAGATGCGCCCCCTGATCCGCCTTCGCCAGATAGTCCGCCTCCTCGACCAACTGGTGCACCAAATCTGCCTTCACCCACTACCACGCTGGATGGGCCCACGACCGCGGTAGAAGGCGCAACTCCCTGAAATTAGCAAGTAACAGTTAGAGCAGTTTAAAGAATACACTAATTTCAAAACAGTTTATTTGAATAAGGAACAGACAACTTTCTGAAATTGTAAAAAACACCAGTTACGTATCGGTAAATTGAACCAATCAACTCGGTAACGGGTGGCCAGCGGCGACAATGGCGGAGGCACCCAGGGTTTGGTGAAATATGCATATATGGCATCGTACTCTTTCAATCCGCCTTTTCGACGCGCGACCTGATCTATGAGCTAGTCGCAGGGGGTTCTACAGTTTGGCTTCGGCGGCAGCGAATTGTTGGATTCCTAGTACAATTCATTAAAGAGGTGAAATAAAAACAATGTTTAAATCAGGCAAAGACTAAAACTTGAGACAAACACATATAAACTTCAAGCCAACCTAAACAATCAATAGGGAAAATGGGGTGCACCTATAAAATCTAGAACATTGAATGTCACCATGCATGTGTGATATCCCTTAGGGTCCGTTTGGTAGCATGACTGCCATGGGATAATGCATGATATCCTTAGTTATCCATCGTTTGGTATCAAAATGTATTTTTTTTAACGCG
>JAOWBN010183501.1:0-16679 GCA_028565015.1 Pinguicula moranensis
AAAACCTTTATCCGCTATCTTAGCAGTAACGGTAACGGATGAGGCCATTCCGTTACCGCTATTACCGTTGTCCACCCTTACTGATTCGCTACATCCATGAAGAATCGACTGTTCCAGCATGTTAGTAGTGTGCCTTTGAATGCTTATACAAATTGCTCGACCTAACCCTTTGTTTGTAAATCCAGCTCGAACCTTACTGATTCCCAATTGCATCCAGACTGGTTCATTTGCAAATAGTTTGAGTTTTTGCTCCTCAGAAGACAAATGCATCAGGATTTCACCACCTTCCAATGGTGCAACCGTGGCCCCTTCATAGCCAACTTCATGCAAAGCACGCTCATTTTTCTCAGCTTCATTTTGTAGCCTCAGCTCGCCTACGATGTGTAATGAATAGACAAATTGACAGAGCAACTATCCATTGGGGAATGAAGAAGCAGAGGAGCCCACGAAAGAAATTGTCAAAGTAAGGCAACAACCCATGTTTTTAGTTGCTTTAAGTTATTGTTTAAAGTACCCACATGTTTAGTCTTCCCTTAAGTTGAGTCAGTTTTTATTTTTCTTCAGTTGTCTGTAACTGTTTTGCCTTCCTTGTCGCCATGATTTAGTAGTGGCAGTCATGTCTAGAAACCAGAAAAGAGTTGTGAGGTAAAGGTATAAATGTAAGCTCCCTGTAATAGATGAGTATGCAATGAATGACATATCTTATTCCTCCAAACATCTGTTTCTACCTCAACTCTAAATTCTCAATTCCTTGTTTCTGTCCTTCACAAAACCTTATAGCGTTCGTGTTCGCTACAATCGGTATCGGAGCCAATACTGATCCCACAAATACTCACGCTTCCACCCAACCATGACTCACAACCGCCACCCAGTGGTTGATTCTCAAGCCAATATTTCACCATCCAATATTCCGCCGAAAAACCAAAGTGAGTACGTAGGTACCACTTTAGAAAAACAACCAACCAATATCGATCCAAGTACCATTCCAAATTTGCAGGATGGCACCCAGCAAAAGAGGCTGAAAATGATTTTTGCTGAGGTTCAAAAGACCGCAAAACATTATGATGAGTTATGGAACCACGTAACCAGGACCGAGCAGACGATGCATCTGCAAACTTAAAGTTTACATCAATAAGACCAGGTGTTAAATGAAAAACTAGCTAGAGTAGCCATTTCCAATTCAATCCTAGGGCCTCCACCGTTCAATCTGCTGAGTTATCCGGGAACTCGAGCACATATCGGTGGAAACCCAACATTTCACTTGTCCCACAACGTCTTGTTTGAACATGATGATCCAGGAAGATATGATTTTGAAAGAGGACGCTGAGCAAAGACACCATTAATGGATTTTTCTAAATTTGATGGTCGCAACCCAAGATCTTGGATTGAGCGAGCAACGGGATTCTTCAACATCTAAACTGGTATCAACTATGGAGAGAGAGTAGACTTTGCAAAGGTTCATTTCGAAGGAGATGCATACTCTTGGTTCTAGAGTTTGCCTCACAGCAAAACTGCAGACTGATCTATATTTATACAGGTTGTGTTGGTAAGGTTTGACAGAGGCAATCCCAATAATATCCTAGAAGAATTCATGTGTCTCAAACAAGGTAACCGCGAATCCCTACATGACCTCATGGGATGGTTTGATGCATTAGTAACCACTGTTATGATTCTCAGACCATAATATAGTGAAACTTTTTTCATGGATAAATTTATCGGTTTTACTCCCTTTACTCAACTCAGCCGTTAGATCCCAACATCCTACATCTCTACTTGAAGCAATTTCAATAGCCAATAATCAAGAGATTACAGTGTTATCCATGATTGACAATGGCCACATATGCCTTGGCAAAGTTGAATTCTAGAGACAATGTCAGACCATCATAATTAGTAGTGAACAGGGATACTCCTGCTCCACCTGAATTGCGGAGAAAATTTCTTTTTGAAGCAGAGATGAAGGAAAGGATCGAGAAAACATGTGTTTCAAATGTGGCTCACCATTTGTGCCTGTCCATAAATGTACCACTAAACTTTACTCTCTACATGGTGATGTAGGGGACTCCTCTATTGATGATGAGGACACTACAATGGAAGAAATACCTGAGGAAGAAACTATTGTTGCTGGTACACTTTCCTTACATTCAATCTGGTGTAACACATCTTTCACTACATACAGGATCTGAGGCTTTCATAAGGGTGAGCCCCTTCAGATCCTCATTGATTGTGCAAGTTCCCACTATTTTTTGGATCACAAGTTTGCTACCAGGCTTAACTGTTCCCTCGAAGCTATCACCTCTATGATGGTTGAAGTTGCTGATGTAGTTCGCAGTTCAAGTGAATCAATATGCAGAATCTTTCAGTGGTCAGTACAGGGTGAACATTTCTCTTGTTCCCCTAGAACATTTCCCCTACATGGATATGACCTGATTATAGGTGGAGATTGGCTAAAAACATATGGTCCAGTCCTCTACAACAATGAGACAATGATAGTAACTCTTCACCGTGATAACCAATCCATACCACTCCAAGTTGTGAAGAATGCATAGGAATTGGAGTATATCTCAGTTGAAGGTATGACCAAGTTAATAAAAAATGGATCTGTATCTATGATCTACTATCTGGAGTCTGGGGCTGAAAATGATTCACTCTAGTTGAACCTGTTGGATACACACAACAAAGAAATATGTTGCTCCAGCATTCACCTGAACAAATCAGGAACTCTTACCAAGATTGAGGAAACCAGTCAAGAGGATAATCCAAAGTTTGATAAACTATTGCAGAATATCCTACATGACTATGATGATATTTTTCAGGAACCCACAACTCTACTACCATTCAGAGGCGTGGAACATCACATTTCACTTATCCCGGGAGCAATTACTAAGGAGCAAGTTCCCTACAGGACACCGCATTATCAAAAAGATGAGTTAGAGAAGATTATCTCTTACATGTTGCATACCAGGCTGATAAGAAGAAGTCACTCACCTTTTGCATCCCCGGTTTTTCTTGTCAAAAGGAAAAATGAAGGTTGGAGGATGTGCGTGAATTACAGGTACTTAAATAGTCTCACCGTCAAGTCTAAGTTTCTAATTCCCATGATAGATGAGCTCCATGGAGCAGAAATGTTCAGCAAATTGGACCTTAGATCTGGTTACTTCCAGATCTGAATGGATGAAAAGGCCATCCCTCTGACCAGCTTTGTAACACACCATGGTCAATTTGAGTTCCTAGTAATGCCATTTGACTTGTGCAATGCGTCGGCCACCTTTCAAAGCCTGATGAATCAGGTATTTGCCACATTTCTCAAACGCTTTGTCTTAGTGTTCTTCGATGATATCCTGGTTTATAGCAAGAATTGGCATGACCATTTCCAATATCTTCATCTGGTCATGGAGGTAATGAGATCTCACAAACTATACACAAAACAATCTAAGTGTGCTTTTGGCCGCCACAACATTAACTACCTTGGCCATATAATCTCCAAGGCTGGTGTATCTACGGATCTTGAAAAAATTTGTGCAATGGTTAACTGGCTTCATCTCTGCAACCTGAAGTCCTTAAGAGGATTCTTAGGCCTCACCGGATATTATAAGAAATTTATCTAAAACTATGGTACCATTAGCAGGCCACTTACACAACTTCTCAAAAATGATTCTTGGATGTAATGCAGAGGCATAACAACCCTTTCAGTTGCTCAAGGCAACTATGATGAGTGCACAAGTCTTATGTCTCCCAGATTTCAACCATTCCTTTACTATTGAGGCAGACACTAGTGATAAGGGGGTGGGCGCTATGCTCACCCAAAATGGCAAGCCTATTGCTTACTTCAACTACACCCTTGGTCCCTAGCACCAACCACTATCCACATATGAAAAAGAATTCCTTACGATTGTCTTAGCAGTTAAGAAATGGATGGGTTACCTTTAAGGAAGCACCTTTGTTATCATGACTGACCAACAAGCCTTGAAGCACATCTTCTACAGAGGCTTCACACCATGATTCAGCAAAAAATGATTGCTAAATTACTTGCCTATTCATATATTGTACTTTTCAAACAAGGCAAGGAAAATTGAGCTGCTGATGCATTATCAAGATATGGTCCCCATGTTCATGCTGTATCGACTCCACATGCTCAGTGGGTTGAAGAAATCATTCTCAGCTATGCCAAGGATGCTTACATGACTGAAGTATTGCAGGCAACGACGATTGATCCTTCAACATTTCCACAATACCGACTGCAAGGTGGCATGATCAGGACTAAAGGAAGAATCTGTATTGGAGAAGGCACTGAGCTACGCAGGAACATCAAGACCAAATTCCATGACTCTCCAATAGGTGGTCACTCGGGGATATTGGTTACCTTGAATAAAGTCCGCATGTATTTCTTCTGGCCACACATGAAACATGACATAGAAACCTGGGTCTAAAGTTGTAAAACCTGTATCCGTAGCAAGTCAGATACTAGTTCCCAGGCTGGCCTACTCCAACCACTTGATTTACCCAAAAAACAGTGGAGCAGCATTAGCATCGACTTCATTGAAGGTTTGCCCAAATTAGAAGGAAAGAGTATCATCATGGTAGTAGTTGACATGTACACAAATTTCAGCCATTTCATATCCCTTGCCCACCCATACTCAGCTGAATCAGTTGCCAAACTGTTCCTAGACCACATTTACCGTGTTCAAGGTTTACCATATCAAATCATATCAGACAAAGATAAGATCTTCCTTAGCAAACTCTGGTCAGAACTCATGCAGCTAGTTGGAGTTCAGACTACGATGAGCTCATCCTACTTCCCCCAAATAGATGAGCAGATGGAAAGAGTGAATAGGTACTTCAAGACTTACCTCAGATGCTCGTGTAGCCTCATGCCACAATCCTAGCACAGATGGTACCCTTAGCCAAATTCTAGTACAACTCTTCATACCATTCGAGTATTAAAACGTCTCCATATAAGGCCCTCTATACTACTGATGCAAGGAACCTTCCGTTGTCCCCGATGCACATGCACCAACAAGGATCCGCATCTGAATTACTGCTTTAGCATGACAACTTACAATGCTTACTTTGTTACAATTTGTCAGCAACACAAGATCATATGAAACTAAGTGCAGATAAACATCGCGTAGAGCGTCAATTCAAAGAAGGTGATCTCGTATTTCTCAAGTTCCACCCCTACTGGCAGCATTCTATCCAATTCCGCAAGCATATGAAACTATTGACTCGCTTTTACGAGCCATATAAAATCATGGAAAGGATAGAAACTATTGCATATCATCTAGAATTGCTAGCTGGATAAAAAAATTCACCCAATTTTTCACGTATGCCTGCTCAAGGAAAAGTTGAAATCAAGAGAAAATTGCACACCAGAGCTGTCCCTTATCCAGCCAAATGGCAAATTCTACATATTCCCTGTTGCAATCCTTGACTCTCGTTACACCCAAATGGCCCATGGCCCCATTAGCAACTCTTGATACACTTGTTGGGCTTGTCTCCCTCACAAGCATCGTGGGAAGATGCCTCTTTTATCAGCCAACATTTCGGAAAGCGCCATCCTTGTGTCCAAGGATTTCAAAATCCGGCGGGTAATGTAACAAACAGACAAAGCGATGGAGCAGCTATCCATTAAGGAATGAAGAAGTAGAGGGGCCCACGAAAGAAATTGTCAAAGGAATAACCTACGTTTTTAGTTGCTTAAAGTTATTGTTTAAAGTACCCATGTTTTTAGTCTTACCTTAAGTTGAGTCAGTTGTTATTTTTCTTCAGTTGTCTGTAACTGTTTTCCCTTCCCTGTCGCCATTATTTACTAGTGGCAGTCATGTCTATAAACCAAAAAAGAGTCGTGATGCATAGGTATAAATGTAAGCTCTCTGTAATAGATGAGTATGCAATGAATGATATATCCTGTTCCTCCAAACATCTCCTTTTACCTCAACTCTAAATTCTCAATTCCCAATTTCTGTCCTTCACAAAACCTTGTAGCGATCGTGTTCGCTACACGATGAAGTCCCTAAGCCACAGAGTTTCCTTCGGCCGATGAGTATATTTCATCGTTATCCCACCTGTATCAGCTTTCTCGTGCAACACTATTTGAGGAGTAGCAACACCCTTTGACTGTGGTAGATGGTTTGCTGCTATGTTGTCCATTTTTCCAGGTAGAAGCTATTGTCTTGCTCGGATCAAGGTCACTTTAGCCGGTAAGTTCCAATTACTCTCCCATGCAGAGTTGTTTCTAGATTCTTAATGATATTAGTCGGAGCAAATCTGATAAATGCGTACCACCTCCTGTGGAGATTTGGATGTTTTGGTAGGTGCACATCCCAAACCTATCTAAATCGGGAGAAAAAGAGTTCCATTTCCTACTTCATCCACGCCTTTGGGAAGTTGGTTACATGGTATGTGACTATTTTCTCTCTAAGCGTTGGACTTAAATGACACAAGAATTCGTGAAGGAATAACTGGGAAGTTGAATCCGTTAAAGTGCAACCCTTTTCAAGGTAAAACGAAGTTAATGAAGGAAGACAACTATTGAACCATTTTCTCTATTTGAAGACGCATGAACAATCTGTTTTCTATGTTATGTTTTGAAATCTCTATTTGTTTGATTCTAATGAATCATTTATTGTAACTTAAGCGGATATTACCCCGAGAAATCAACAGTGAATTACATTGTTATCGATTAAATCGAGTTTGTAGCCACTTGTTCTCTTTGCTGTAGCTTGAGCCACATCCTCTAGTGTCGGAGAAAAATCCATGTTCACTACATGGTGGTCCTGTCGAGCGGAACGTTTTTCTTTTCCTTTGTCTTCATGATGCACACCATGCCTCATTGTTGCAACAACATCAGAGTTGTTTATGGGCGCGAGGGCACGACAACGCAACCCAACTACGTGAGTAAATTGAGATAGTGCTGGGAGACTGTCTAGACCACCTATTGGAAGAGAAAATTGGCCCAATCCTTTTCGATTTGCAAAACAGATTGTTGAAAGATTATTCACCTGCTCTTAGTGATGATTTGAGTTTTTTCATGAATGCCAAACTTACTAGCAAAGCCGTGTTGTTGGCATGAGTACGAGCATCACCAATAAAATTTATGTAGGTTCATTTTTTGGATCTCGTTCTGATTTTGAGTTGGTAGTCCCTGATTCATTTGAAAACCATGAGAATACGTTTTTTTCGATCAAGAGAATATTGGGAGAAAGATGTCGGAGTTCGATGAGGAGTCGAAGCAAGTGTCATACCATGTTGTTAGGGATGAGAATATTGGTGTCATGATCCTCAACTAGGATGAAGATGAATGCAGATATAAATGCATATGCACCAACTAAAATGAAGATAAACAGAGAATTAATACATCAACTGCAGAGGATCTGTTGGAGTCACCACAGCATCGTCATAGACCGTACGATTTGGCATGATCGTGCGGCTACGATTCCTCATAGGAAATAAGAAAAACGTTGTTCAATTTTTGGTACACAGATATGTTTTATTTTCCTTACACGTTTCTTGTGCATAGCATAAATAAGGATTCATTGGCCAATTGTAGATTTTTGAGTTCGACACCCGATTGGGGAATTGAGATTGTACCCTAAATTCAAAAGTAAAAGATCTGGTATTATTCCTTCCTACCAAAACCATTCAAACTTTTGTGTTATAATATTCTATATGGTATCAGAGCAATTGGTTGAGAACCACCCTATTACATATCCATACGAGATCAATCATGGCAGAAAATGTATTCTTGGAAGAGCAGCTCCAAGTTCTTGGCTCAGACAGCCCTAACACAATTGGTAAACATCCAACTCAATGAGACAAATTTCTTGATTTGGAAAAAATGCAGTAGAATCTACACTTGAAGCTAAACTGAAAATTCGATTAGTTGATGGTACATTGGAAAAGCCCAAAGAGCTTAGGGTGGATTTTTTGACCCCTATCTCATTACAACAACATTTCTCTTTAGCTCAAATAAGTGTGGTAAACTTATTGTACCAAATCGTTCCTCAAGATCTTGCCATAATTGTCGTGCATCGTGTATGAACATGAACTGCTTCATCAGTTCTGAAATCATGGATTCTTTCATCCAAGAACAAACCAAACTGTTGGCTCTTTTCCATTTCAGAAATAGTTTTGTATCCTCATGTGAACATTTTGGTAGTCTGAAGCAGATCTGGGACCAGTATGATCAGATGCGTCCTTTGCCCAATGTAGATGGGGATGTTGGAGCTCTCTTGAAAAGAAGAGAAAATGAAGATCAAGTGATAGAATTCTTAACGGGATTGAATGATATCTATGAGCATGATAGAATCCAAATCATGTGTTTGGATCCATTGCCTAGGCTGGACAAAGTCTACAATATGATAGCCTCGTCAGAGAAGCATCGTCAAGTGAGTATACATATGGCTGCAGGGAATGATAACATGAGCACTGCAATGGTCGACAGTGGATCAGGATGGAGGATAGAAAATTCTTAACACTCAAAAATCAAACATAAGAAGATGGATAGAAGAAAATTGATGTGCAGTCACTGTGGTAAAAATGGACGCACAGTTGATGCCTGCTACAAGCTTAAAGTACATCCAGAGTGTGGCCATTGTGAAAAAAAGGGACACACAATGGATAGTTGCTATCAACTCAAAGGATACCCTGAAGGACAAAGAGATCAGAAACACAAAGGGGGGCATTAAATAGTGCAAATCAAACCATGTCGTCTGGAGATGGAACATGGGGAGCCACACCACTGGAGACTAGATCTGAGGAGGTAGGAAACCTGTATGAAATCATTGGGCTAATGCAATGTGACTTACAGAGGATCACAAGGAAGCATACTGCTGGTGGACAAAGTGACAAATCAAGCATGAACATGGCTTACTTTGCAGACTTCGCAGGTACCATTACTAGCCCCTTGTTTAACTCTGCTCAAAGAAATGATATTTGCCATCAAGATTGGATAATAGATACAAGTGCCACAAACCACATGTGCATTGACTTAAAGATCACAACCAAATTCACTCCCCTTAAGACACAAACTCCAGTCTGGCTTCCCGGTGGAACTGCCAAACCTGTCCTTTGTCTTGGGGTTGTGCAGATTTCTAGTTCTATGTCCTTACTGCCTTGCCTGTATATTCCAAGTTTTAAGCATAACCTGCTCTCAGTCAGAAAATTGTTATTATGTTCCAATATCTCCTACTTGAATTCTGTGTTTTAGGACCTTAGACCAACAAAATCATTGTTGTGGGGGGTATTTTCATAGAGCTTTATCTCTTGAACTCTATTTCCTTCGAGCCAGAAATCATCTAGCGTGTGTAGCATGTTTCACCCTCTGGATCACCTATTTGTTGCTAGCTCCAGTATTGTTTTTCTTGAACCAAAAACATGTAGTAATGAATGTAATGCTAGGGTTGATCCTGTCCTTTTGCATAACAGAATGGGGCATCTCTCTTTTGATGTATTGAACCATTAACTATTATAACTCTGATCGATTATTTGGAAAAACTCTGATGTGTGATGTCTGTCCTTTGGAAAAACAAAGTTGTCTTCCATATTCAGACAATGTGAGTATAACTGAGAACTGCTTTGATATGTTACACATAAATGTATGTGGGCCTTATAAAATGCTTTCCTTTACAAATTGTTCATACTTTCAAACCATAGTAGATGACAAAAGTAGGTGCACCTGGACATACCTATTTCAGTCAAAGGGGAAGGTTCCAAAGTTGATATCAACCTTCCTTAATCTTACAAAAATACAATACAATGGTTCAGTGAAAATCATTTGCACTGACAATGGATCTGAATTTGTTAACTCACAGTGTACTGCCCTTTAGCAGCTTGGGAATAATTCATCACAAACTTGTCCATACACTCCACAACAAAATGGAGTTGTAGAGCGAAGACATAGGATTGTGCTTCACATAGCACGCGCCATCTTATTTCAGTCCAAACTTCCCAAACATTTTTGGGGTGAATCCATTCTCACTGCCACTTTCCTTCTTAACATTGGGCCCAGCCGTATACTTCAATGGAAATCACCATATGAAGTGCTACATCAGAAAAAAGCTGATCTTTCTCATTTGCGTTTCTTTGGGTGTCTGAGTTATGTCATGAACTAAAATCCAGGAAAGGAAAAGTTTGACGCAAGATCCTTCAAAGGATCCTTCGTAGGATATCCTCCTTATTAGCGTTGTTACAGGATTTATGTGCCAGATATTAACAAAATTGTAATTTCTAGAGAAATTGTGTTTCATGAAAATGTTTTCTTGACACCAACTCTAGAGAAGACTCAACCCTCCTCCCTTTCGCCAAATTCAACCCTCATCACCTCATTCATAGACCAAAATTTGGATAAGGACAATCCTTTAGCTGTGCTACCTCCTTCACAATCACCACAGTCTCCACATCCATCTAATACTTTATCTCCTGTCTCACCTTCATCATCACATGAATGCACTGATGATGAAGTCAGGCCACTACCAACACCTCATCGCAGAAGCCAGAGAACTAGAGTACCATCATTTCTCCTCCATGACTCTGACACTTCTCTCTCCTGTTCAGCTGATAACTCTGCTCATTTCCATCCCTCAGATTCTTCCTCCATCTTAAGTGATGCATACTGTGAGTTTGTGCCAAACTTGTCCACAATGGTTGAACCGAAGCACTTCAATCATGCTAAGAATGATGAAAAATGGGTGGAAGCAATGAATTAGGAGCTTTAGGAGCGAGAGGAGAACTACACCTGGGAGTTGACTACTCTGCTTCCAGGTAAACAAGCCATTAGAAATAAATGGGTTTATCGTGTCAAATGCAACCCTGATGGATCCATTAAGCGGTATAAGGCTAGATTGGTGGCCAAGGGATACAACCAAGTTGATGGCAGGGATTTTGATGAAATATTTAGACCAGTGGCAAAGAAAGTGATAGTCCGGTTAATGCTAGCCATTGCAGCCTCACAGCAGTGGCCCATTTATTAATTTGATGTGAACAATGCGTTTCTGCATGGCACATCGGATGAAGAAGTTTTCACGCATCCTCCTCTTGGCTATATAGAGGCAAAGAAAGGAGAAGTTTGTCTCCTCAAACGATCACTATATGGTCTCAAGAAGGCCTCACGCCAATGGAATCTAATGTCCACAGCTGCACTGCATTCCTATGGTTTCAAGTAGTCCTACCATGATAGTTGCTTTTTACTCTACACAGTGCTAATCATCAGTTGTTTCTCCTTGAGTATGTTGATGATGTGCTGATCACAGGTACAAATATGGCTGAGATTGCTAAAGTGAAGGAATACCTTCATCACTGCTTCATCATCAGAGATTAGGATGAAATGCGCTACTTCCTTGGCATGAAAATTGCTCGTTCACCAATTGGCCTATACATAAGTCAAAATAAATACACCCATGAGCTACTGAAAGTTGCAGGTTTTTTAAACTACACCTCGGTTAATACACCTCTGCCACCAGGTTTGCAGTTTGCAGTTGCAGACGCTCATCCATTTCCTCTATATCACAACTCTGAAAAATACAGAAGACTTATTTGTCGCTTGTTGTACCTCAGCTACACTAGGCCAAACATTACCTTTGTCGTTCAACAACTACGTCAATATGTGCACTACCCACACGACTCACATTGGAAGGCCATTGTTCATGTCTTGAAATACCTGTCAGGGAATGTAAATTTGGGGTTATTCTATCCTTCTGCAACATCTACTCAACTGACATGATATTCAGATGCTGATTGGGAAAATTGCAAAACCACCCGCCATTCCCTAACAAGTTTCTGCATTTTCTTTTGACTATTTGATTTCTTGGAAAACAAAGAAGTAGGCCACTATATCCAGCTCCTATGTTGAGGTAGAATGTCGTGCCATGGCATCCACTGTAAGGGAAATCCAATGGATCACTTATATGCTATCTGACTACAGGATCCATCCCCAACTTCCTGTCAACTTATGGTGTGGTAGCAGGGCCGCTATTGACACTAGGGCCAACCCTGTCTTCCATGAGCGCACCAAACACATTAAAATTGGTTGTCAAGTTGTGCGTGACCAATACAAAGCAGGCCTCATTTTGCCTTTTCACGTTCGATCCTAACTCCAGCTTGCTGATGCTTTTACCAAGTCCCTTGCCACGGGTCCTTTCACGTCTTTACTCTCCAAGATGAACTTGTGGAATGCTCCTCTTGGGGGTGGGGGTACTGGCGTCATGCGCCTCAACTGGGATGAAGATTAATGCAAATATAAATACATATGCACCAGCTGAAATGAAAATGAACGGAGAATTTCAGCTGTAGAGGATCTGTTGGAGTCATCACAGCAGCGCCATAGACGACATGATTCGGCATGATCGTGCGGCCACGATTCCTCATAGGAAGTAAGAAAAATGTTGTTAAGTTTTTAGTACATAGATCTATTTTATTTTCCTTACACACGTTTCTTGTACGTAGTATAAATAGGGATTCACTTGCCAATTGTAGATTTTGAGTTCGACCGATTGGGGAATTGAGATTGTGCCCTAAATTCAAAAGTAAAAGAGGAGTCTTGCGGGTGTTCTTCCTTCCCACCAAAACCATTCAAAGTTTTGTATTATAGTATTCTATAGAGAATGGAAAGATGCAATTTGATTGTCCGACAATTGGCAAGCAGTCTGCAGTTGGAGAAATATCAGCACAAGTTTTGAGGAAACTTGTCGATGATGCTTCAAAGTTTTTTATGTTAATAGAGTTAATGGGCTCGATGATGATGTTGGTGTTGTTGTGCTGTTGAGTTTGAGTTGAGGAGCATGGAGGAGCCAGGCGCAAAACCAAACAGTATGAGCTTTCTTTCTGTTTTCTCTACTTATTATCATGTAGGTTTTGTCGAAGAGGTAATGGAGCACTTACTGGGTGGAAGAGTGTTACTGCTGACCACATTTGTGATGCGTCGGAAACAATTCGCATGGTCGTGATGCAGGATGACCGCTGAAATGAAGAAGCCATTGTCGAAATATTTGTTCTCCCACGTACTAGCTGTTTTCTAGTGCAGGCTTATCCCAACAAAGATGTTGCGCCGCACCCTTTTCTACTGGTTGGTACTGGCGGACTCATGGACAAACTTTGAGTTATCAGTTGATATTTCCTTTCCTGCCGGGTTTTGCTGTTGAGACAAATTCTTGTTGCCCGGAGGAGCGGACCGCTATGTACGTTAGTTAGATTGGATTAGGTCACGCTGGAAGGTGAGGCTGTACTTAAAAGAAATGTTGTCACTATCAACTCAGCTGCATGCGAATGAAACAATACAAGCATTGGACCTAAATGACACAAGAATGCATGAAGGAATACGTGGGAAGTTACAACTAGGCCTGGCTGAACCGTCGGATTGCAAATCCTGGACCTCAATTGACCTGCCCAGTCTTGTGGTCCACGGTTGGCCAAAGGGCCAGTTATTCGGTTCCCCCTTACCGGTACTGGCACGGTTCGAACCTCTGGTTCGTGTTTTATTAAATATTTTTAATATTATTATTTATTATTTTTTCGTATGCTCTATTTGATAAAGTTTTTTTTGTTATTTAAAGATATAAATTATAATTATATATATAAATTATAATTATATATATATATAAATTATGTAAAATTTATAAGTTTATATAAAGTTTGTAGGCTATATAAAGTTTATAGGTTATATATATAAGTTATATATAATAGATAATTTATTAACTTTTTTTTTTTTATAAATTTATAAGTTATATAAGTTTATAAGTTATATATTGTCTATAAGTTTATAAGTTATATAAAGTTTATAAGTTATATTAATTTTATAAATTTATATTAAATATAAAATTTATATGTTATATAAAAAATTTAGGGTTTAGGATTAAAAAAAGGAGGAAGAGGGGCTTGAACTTAATTATACATAAATGAATTAAAGTCCACATAATTCTCTTATCTCAATTATCTGTTGGATCACTATTAGTCAGTTGGACTGGCGGTGTTTGCCGAATCGGTTTCCCATGTGTCAAGGGGTCTTCTTCTTCGTTCTATGCATGTTCTTGTGCTATATATATATATATATATTTTTTTTTTTTTTTACAGCCGTCTAATCATTCAAGCACGTTTGACATTCCAAATTGATCGAATACAATGATGCACGATGGTCGTCTAGAATATACCCTCCATTACTAAAGGCTTGCTCTACGGCAATTGTTAAAATCGGACGTGCTAGAACTTCATTTGCCATAACCAATAACACTGAAAATTCCGGTGTATTGATGCTCCACCAACCAAGAATATCAAACTCCCCGTCGAATCATCATCTTCACCTGTATGAGGAATCTCAAAAGTTGTTATTAGATAAATATCAAGTTCCACGAATGAGGAATTTGATAAAGACCTAGGCAATTTCGATATTTGTTTCATTATATTCCTCATTCTTCCTAGTATTGCTCCACTAGATGCATTACGACTAGAGCCACTCCCATGAGTTTGAACACTAATATATAAACGTGTTTGATATTCTACTTATAATTCATTTCCACAATCCACAACGTACCCAGTATATTTTCAACTAACTTGGGGTCTGGGGGGTCAGATGTACGCGGCCTTACCCTTGTAATTATACAAAGAGGCCGTTTCTGTTGCGACCCAATAGGCATTGCGTCATTTGATGTATTGAGTTCCAACAACTTCACTAAATAAAAGCATTGTAATTTAATAGAGCCATTTTGCTCTAGTCCATTATTATCGCAAAGTTAAAAGAATCGTCAATGATGACTCTTTCAGCTCCATTTGCAATGGACATATAGTTGATAAGTGATCTATCATCCTCGTCGACAAATCTGCTATAATAATCTTCTAATGATCTTTTTATTTCTTCTAATTTTATTCGCGGTTTAAAACGATGGTAAAAAGGTTAAGTAGCGGAATATTTAAAAGATATTTACACAATTTTTCATTATAGCTTCTACACAATTTGTTAAATTGGATTCTTCTTTAACGGCTATAATAATAGCTTCTACATTAACACCAATGAGAACAATAAGATGGAAAGTGAGTTTATATACGTATAATAATTTATTATAATCATTAAAATCTTTGAATAATTCTAAAAGTTTTTCACACTCAGTCCAATGACTTTGATTTAAATATATATTTTGGTATATACTATTCGTAAAACTATACAATAAATCTTTATAAGACACATTTGATGTAATAAAGTATATGTTGAGTTTCAACGGGTTGACACATCTAAGAAACTTTTTATGGGCCTAACATTACTATTTTTACAAAATTTTAACCAATCTTTCATTATCTAAGGTTTAGTAGCCAACATTTTAATTGTATGTTTAATGGGGTTTACGCTTAAATCTATACATTTAAGAGCATCTTGTACACATAAATTAAAAATATGACAAATATATCGAATATGAAAAAAAATACCACCAAAAGAAGAATTAAATAATGTCTTTAAATCCACTATACAGGCATCATTATTAGAGGCAAAATCAAAAGAAACACTATATACACAGTGTTATAGATTATATTCTTCTAAAATCAACATAATAATAGTTCTGATATTTTGTGGTGTATTATCAAACATCTTATAAGTTAGTATTTTTTTGTATTTTTTAATCATGATCTATCCAGTGACAAATAATTTCCATATAGTTATGGTTTTCCAATGATCAG
This sequence comes from Pinguicula moranensis, assembly GCA_028565015.1. Lineage (NCBI taxonomy): Eukaryota > Viridiplantae > Streptophyta > Magnoliopsida > Lamiales > Lentibulariaceae > Pinguicula > Pinguicula moranensis. The sequence goes on from JAOWBN010183501.1 coordinate 15,655, forward strand.
ACCATATATCACTGCATATAGAAACATTATTGTCAATTTATGAGAAAATTTTACATAAATTAGTTTTTCTTTTATTTTTTAATAAGATTTTGCAATATCGATATTGTGTGACTTACGTGAAATTCAAGTAAATGCGGGATTTGATCATGTACGTACATAATTTTCTAAATTTAAACTTTCAGCAAATCGAAAGGGAATGACTTCTAAATAAGTTAAATCTACTAGGCCTTCCTTATTTCTATTTTGATTAAACCAAAATAAATTACTAGTAGAAGACATACCTGCATCCCCAACTCTAGCACCATCTCCAGCTCAAGTTCTAACTTCACCGATGATAGAATCCCAACTACTTGAAATTTTGATTTGTGTAGGATCTAGGGGTGATAAAAAAATCCGATCGATATTAGATATACCAAATACCGATCGGTATATATACCGAATGCTAGATCTAAATCGGGTATTCGGTAAATCGGATTAGAATCAGGATCCAACTCATAAAAATAATACTAAACAAATTTGAGCCCTTTTCCGGTGAGAAATCCAATGTGTATTTTTGGCCGGCAAATTTGAACCATTAACTATTGGCTCCAATCAAACCGTTTGATTTAAAAAAAAAGAACGATTTTTATTTTATTTTTTAGTCATTTTGTCTAATTCATGAAATACGTGATGAGCCATCCGTTCTTACTAAGGGAATCCTTGGCTCTTAGTTTATGATTTTTTAGGGAATCATCGTGGTTCTACCCGACATAGCGGCGTTTTGATAACACTAGCCGCAGGAAAACAAAACGCCAAGGAATCCAAAAAATGGAAAAATTGGATCTATGATTAATGATCTTCTGCTAATGCTAGCGTCTTTTTCATCTCTAATCTTATCTATGCTTCAGGAAAAGTTTCACCAACCCGCTAATAATTAATAAAATAATAAAGGGTTGGCTGCTCTCCTTAATTTTCGTAATAATGATAACTAATCTATTTCTTCCTTGCCGCCCATTTTTTGATCATCACAATATCTTTCTCTCAAT
>JAOWBN010183512.1:0-16679 GCA_028565015.1 Pinguicula moranensis
ATATCACAAGATGATGGAGTACTATAAGATGGTACATAATGATGAGAAATGTTTTGCTATTTTTAGGCCTGGGGAATGTGGTTTTGCACCTTTTGTGATTACTTATGAGTATCACATCAGACTGATGGTACGAATTTCCAAGATTTTGGCAATAAGGGACATATTGAACCAGGCTCGATTAAAGAATAACACGAACACTTTATCAATGTTAATTAATGGTGTTATAAGTTTGAAAGATTGGGGCGAATGGAAAGTTAGTGTTAGAAGAGATGCGACTCTCGGTGATTTTCTTCAGGAAATGGCAGATTCATATGAACAAATATTGTGGTTAAATATCAAGTTCTAGATGAGGAACTTGATGCTCGTATGACTAATTATTGTACTGATGATCTTGAGAATATAATGAATGAGTATCAAGAGCTGATTGAGATGTTATCAGATGAGGCAACTAAGCTGAGAATATTTTTGTTTCCACTTTTTGAGCTTGAGACTGCAGGTATGTTGTGTATTGCAAGGAAGGAGAGCAATGAAAGTGCTGGTTTGAAACTTATAACACCTAATGAAGCGTTCCTTTGGGCTGGTATAAGGTACTCCCTGCAAGCAAAGCAACAATTTATCATGCGATGGAAGCTCATGCATTTGAGAGAAGACCTTGCGGTTAATATGGGGATGGCTAACAATCTGTCAAGTGATGCAACAATTGGTTTTAATGTGGGATTCTGTGTCAGCAGATTTGCCACTAGTTCACCTTATGCTTTACATAAAACATTTTCTTTTGATGACTTGGATTGGCAAATAAAAGCAGTTTTGATTGCTTGGAATGGAGATTGCATTTCTGCCAATAATGTTGTTGATGAGGAATTATCTGGTCCTTTTGTTGATGAATCTGATGGGGAAAAGGTTGGTGAAGAAATGGGTTTGGAAGTAATTGGAAAAGGGGGAAATTTGTTGGAGTTGGGTGGAGATATAAAGTTGAAGAATAACTCTAGTATGATCATGAAAGATAAGTTTCTTCAAATTTGTGAAGCAAATGGTTCTACAGAAATGTCTCTTCTCCATGTCGAGTATTTCATCTGCCATAGTACTCAAAGTTTAACTCATGTGGGGAATTATCTTGGAGAGAAAGGGGTAGTGCAGAGAGTGATTCAGCCTCCTGCTGAACAAGGATACAATATCCATCAAGCTCAAGTATCTATAATAGTGAAAAAGGGAATAAATGATCAAACCCCTTCTCCAAATCAAACTATCTTGAATGATCTCCAACAGATCCTTTCTTCTGAGAAGATTCCAAAATTAGAAGATTGTCACATGTGTCTAAAATCATTGCTGTCCTATGGATATTTTGATACGGAATTATTTTGGGAGGTTTCAACCCTTACACTCTACCATTACCTGAAGACTGATCCTTGGGGACAAGGATCTAAAAAAGAAGAGGGCAATGTTATATCCCTGGCCCAAGGACATCTCAAGAATTGGAGTCTGTTGGCAACGAAGGAGAAAGGCGTTGAATTACTGTTTATGTTTGTTTTGAACGACTTTGATGTAGTTTTAACAATAACGTGTTTTGGCTTCTATTAGGTTAAAGTACTAGTATATAAAGCATCTTTGTATTATGAACAAGCAGTTTATGGAATATCAGAAATTCTGGAAACCTTTCCTCTCTTATTCTCTCCTGTAACCCCAATCTCTCGTCTCTCTTCTCTATTTCTTCTTCCTAATACCAACTATTCTTGCAGGAAACGTATTGAATCTTAACAGATTCATAACAGAAACCTCTATATAAGCCTGCCTCCTTTGCTCTATTGAATATTAGGTTAAGCCCTTCTGCAGCTAACAAGAACAAATGAGGAGACAACGAATCCCCTTGTCTTAGTCCTTGCTGTGGATAGATCTGTTCCGTAGGTGAGCCGTTTATTAGTATTGAAATGGATGTTATGCTAATACACGCAACTATCCACTTCTGAAATTTCTTAGGGAATCCCATAGTCTCCATCATATTCAGTATGAAGGACCAATGCATTGTATCAAATGCTTTTTGGAAATCAACCTTGAGCAACATACATCTGAGTCTTTTCTTTTTGATAGATCTATCACTTCATTTGCGCAGAGCACTGAGTCTCATGTGTACCTTCCTTTGGTGAACTCTGACTGGCTTTTAGCAATAACTGATGGGATCACCTTGCTTAGCCTTTGTGATAAGACTTTTGCTAGTACTTTATATGCACTACTTATTAGGGATATAGGCCTATAGTCACCCAGAGTCATCTGCCTTATTCCTTTAGGTTGAAGTGTAATAAATGAAGCATTCAAACTTGCTGCCAGGTATTCTGAATAATAAAAGGATTGTATAAACTTCACAAAGTCCTCTTTCAACTTTATCAAGAATTTCTGGATAAAATATAGGTTGTATCCATCCGGTCCTAGGATTTTCGTTCCATTGCAGCTCATAACAGCCTCAATTATCTCTTCCTCCGTAAATGGTACTATTAGGGCTGCTGTTTCAAAATCAGTAAGTCTGTTAGCTGCTGAAAAATCCATAGATATATTTCCAAAGTCTTCTTTTTTTTGTGTGAATATTTCTTCATAATAATCCTTGAATACAACTTTTACTCTATTTACTTCATCTATCCATTCACCATTTTGATGTATTCCTTGCATTCCAGCCCTTCTGCGGTTCTTATTTACACACATATGAAAAAAGTGTGAATTTGCATCCCCTAATTTTAACCATTTACTTCTGGACTTCTGAAACACAATTGTTGTTTGCTTCTTAATTATATGATGTTAATTCCTCCATGTTTCCTTCCTCTTATATGATTCCTCAGCTGATGGGATTCTGGTATTAGGTATGCTGTCCAGATGTGCAATTTCTGTTGTATACTGATTGATCTGCTGATTGACATTGCCAAATACCATTTTATTCCAATCTTTCAGTTTTTGTTTTAATGACTTGAGTTTCTCCTTCAAAACATACCCACTGTCCCCATGATACCTCATATTCTCCCATTAAGCATTCACTAATTTTGTATAACTGCTATCCTCCAGCCAAATATCAAACACCTTAAAAGGTATTGCCCCCCAGTTTTTCTGGATTGGTGATAGTAGAAGGGGGCAATGGTCTGAAATTGTTTTTTGCAATGCTTGTTGCTGTATCGTGGGCCATTTGAGAGACCATGCTTCATTCACTAGTATTCTGTCCAATCTGCTAGCTATTCTTCCATATGGAATTGACCATGTAAATTTGCTTCCCATGAATGGTGAATCTATTAGCTGGGCTTCATGTATAAAATCCTCGAAGGATTTGATTTCATTCATCAGAATTCTTCCAGTACCAAGTTTCTCTCGAGGGTCCAGGATTGAATTGAAATCACCTAATAAACAATAATGTGAAGGTTGTAGTATATGCAGTTTATTCAATATTGCCTCCCATAACTGCTTTCTTAATTCAAATTGACATGGTGAATAGATTATGAGTATACTAACTATTTCCCCATCTTTCCATATTCCTTCAAATCCTAATACGCCTTGTATTTCCCAGCTTCTGATCAAGGTAAAAACTCAATATTCCAGTTGCATAAAATACCTCATGAACTTCCTATTGATGACTGATATCTCATATCCCATTAAATAGAGCCCCACATAAGCTTCATTACTTGTATATTAATTTCCTCCATCTTAGTTTCCTGCAAACATATCATCTGGACATTATGTTTACTAATCCTTTGCCTAATATCTTCCTGTTTGTGTCTCATCCCCAACCCCCTAATGTTGTAGGATAATATCCGCATTAAGGAATCACTACATCTCCTTGAGTAGCTGGAATTATTTCCATATCTTCTGCTGTTTCAGGTATATTTTCTGCCTGTTGCATATACTGTGTATAATCTCTTTCTTCCATTGCTGTAAACTTTGCTAGCAGTTTTGCTTCTCTTCCAGTTATATTAATCCCTAATTGTTGGCCGAATTTTAGTAGGTGATATGCTTTTCCATCTATAGTTACTGGAATCCCCGGTCTCTGAGGTTGTGATAACTGCTCTATACTGGTTTTGAACTTCATTCATTTGAGCAGTTCCTGTATTCTCTCCATTGTGCATTTGAGCTTGTGAGTGTGTTCCAGTAGAAGCAGGTATTTCAATAATTTGGTCAACTGGATTACTTGGAATAATTTTCTGCTGCCTTAAATGGCTTTGTGAAGAGCTAGCAATACTCAAAATATATGTATTCTCTCCTATCAGCTGTAATTTTGGCCAACTCAGTACAGGGATTTTTTTTTCAAAATTTTCCCTTTCCAGATTTTCTGCTGCTCCACTATCTTTCATACTTTGACTTTTCTGTCTCCAGCCGACAACCTCCTTTTTCTGCGCTTCCAACTCGCTTGCTTTTCTATTCTTCCCCTGTGCATCTGTCCAATCAGTCCAGTCAGTGTATCGGAGCATGACAATGAATTGCTTCTGCCTTACCCCTGCCGAAATTTTCTTTTTCCCGGCGACTCTACCTTCAGCATCTTCTGCAATATAGAGCTGGTACTTCTGGTTTCCAACCAGCACCTCCAAACACACTGAAATCTGACTTGAGATCCAAGTTCGAATTAATACTCTGCCAGCTCTGAAATTATTCTTACTCGCATATTCCGTATCCACGATGAGCGTTTTCCCTATGTTCCTCAGTGCCCACCGAAAAAAGATTTACCTGGCAGGTAATAGGAACTCCATCAACTATAATCCAACAAGTCCTCTCAATTCCCACTGTTTCATCTTCCTCTTTCCATGAACGTGCCCGTTTAATGATGTGCGCAAGTTCAGAATTATATTCAGTTAAGAATCTCCTTTGAGCGGCTCCATCTTGGAACAATACTAGATAAGCATTTTGTGCTTGAACCGGCGCAATAGAAATATCCATATATCAAAGTCTATTCAGAATAGGTTCTATTCGTTTTACATCCATTCCTTCAAAAACTTCAAATATTGCCGCGCAACTTAACCAACTTAGTTCATCTTTTGTTGGTTTGAAAGTTTCTTCTTCTCCACGCTCCATTGAGCCTTGCACCACTTCACGCTCCATTGAGCCTTGCACCATTTCATGATGCTGTTCTTTTTTTCTTATCCTTCTTCATTGCCCAAGAGTAACACGGATAGCTTACTCTCACCAAATATGTACCAATCCAGATGCCTTTAAGAAGGGCCGAGATATCACAGTTTGAATTTTTGAATGCCGCAAAACCAAAACGGCGCCCAGATTTGTCAATTTTTTGAAGAATGTAAGTATCAGTGCAAATTCCATAGTGTTGGAATACTTTCCGCATATCCGCTGAATTATATGAGTTAGGAAAATTTGTGAAAAAGAACACCAGCGTATCTTCCCTCAATTTTTCTATCCTTCTAGCTTTACGATCATTTTCTTGTTTCTGCCAAACATACCTTTCTCTTTGTCGTCACAATTCATCTCTTTTCATATCTGAACTTCTTTTGCCTTGCGTGCCATATTCTGCAGTTTGCTTCTTTCTCCGAATTTTGAATCTCCTTCCATAGTAATCCTCCAACCAGGATCAAATACTACCAAGAGATATCCCTACTTTGGACCTTAACTACTGTAGAATTCCATGTTGTTTTTGATAATTATGCCCAAGTGTGAAGTTGCATCGGCTCGAAGCTCTGTTGCGTTATTTGCATTCTTGGCAAAAGATTGATTATTTATGTAGAGCCAAATCTGCCAATTAGTAGTTAATCAGATTATTCTCCAATATTTTTTTGCTTTGGCCCGTCTCGCTAGATACATATCGGCACTGTAATTGATTAGTGTAGAACCATTACTTGATCTAACCATTTATAGATCAGCATCCACAGGTTGTATGCAGTCGCATGCAACAAATAGATGGTCAGTCGTTTCATTGTGCTGGGAGCATAATTTGCAAATTGGGAATTGGGCATTTGTAGGTATATATTTCTTCGTTGTAGGTTCATCATTGTAGGAAATCCTTCTTGTAATAGCCGCCAATTGAAAGCTGCTATCTTTAGAGGTATGCTGCCATCCCATAGTGATAGTAGTGTATAATTCATTGGTAGTATTATACCCTTTGCCCTGTGGAGTAGCTGATATGCATTTTGAACTGAATATGCTCCTCCTCCCCCATTTTTCCATAGCCAGCAATCATCTGTTTGATCTGGTATGTGCTTTGAAATATTATGTTGTAATCTTTCTAGCAATGTCGATTCATATACAAATAGTGGTTGTCTCCTTGTCCATCTCCAAGTGTATCCTCCCTCATGCTGTACAATTTTATCAGATATAGAATAGAACTTGTCTTCTGCAATGGGATACAATTTGCCATATTTTTTACATAATCGGTTTTGACCTATTCACTTATCTTCCCAAAAAAGAGTAGTATTTCCATTTCCTATTAACTCTCCACCATACTGATGCCCTTGATGTGCTTAGCAGCCCTTGATCTTCGAAGTGTAGTGCGTGGAATCTTGCCATATTTATATTGAATTAGATCAATCCAGCAACTATTTGTGTTTAATAGGATCTTCTAGCCCCACTAGAGGAGTAGTGCTTCATTGAAGGATTCGAGTTCAATCACTCCCAAGCCTCCATTTTCTTTCTTTTGTGTTACTTTATCCCAAGATATCCTTGCTACATTCTTTCTTCCCTCTTGACCTCCATATAGAAATCTTCTTTGGAGCTGAGTAATCTTTTGTTATAACAATCTTTGGTGCTCTAAACATAGAGATATAACTAATAAATAACTTTGCTTCGGAAAGCCATTGACCACCACACCACTGGTTAATTACTGCTTTAATATCATATAAATATATATACACACTTCTTATACATATCATGTTCCATCTTCAATATCGTGGCCGATTGCATTAAGATTGTGAGAATACACATTTATTGTTCCCATGAAGTCATATTTATTTAATTATTTTGTTAAGAATATCATTAGGTTAATTTTGTAATTATTTTTTTGTATGATTCTGGTCCTGCCCAATAATGTTATATGCTTTTTTATATAGGGGCTAGTTGGGCTATATTAGGTTTAATAGGGAATAGGGATTGGATCTCACTCAACCTAGGAAGGGTTATATTGCTTGAATCCACGATGAATTGAAACTTGAACTTAGATTAGCATTCAAACTTTGTTAATTTAATTAATCTACTAGAATTAAAATACAGGGTGTTAGAATTGAACTTTTGCTTATGGTTCTCATAAATTTATTTAACCGTGTTCAAAATTTATTTTTCAAAAGTTTTTGCAAACACCTTTTGACATTTCAGTGTTTATTTCGAGTATTCCTACGTGGAAATAAAATTCATCTCGAACATTACTAAGAAATGTCCAAATATCAACTACGTTAATTAACCAGGAGATTATGCCATGAAACCTTTCAGAATGAGCTCAGAGACATCTTAGGGGGAGTGAGGGGAGGCCCCTCAGTCCAAAGGGATAATACCGTGAGAAATAAATAAACAGCAGTCATAATTGGGAAACAGATTCATCTGCTGTCCTTTTTTTAATCAAAAACTGTTTGTCACTTGTCCGCGGATGTTAGCCAAGCGGCAGAGCTTCATACTCATGGTATGCCAAGAGGTCTGGGGTTCGAACCCACTGGGAGCATTGGCAGGACATTATGAAGGGATTAATCGGAGGGACGCTGGGCCCAAAGGATACACTGATCTGTGATTCTGAACCCAGTCTTCTGATTACTTATCAAAAAAACTGTTTGTCACTTAAAGTTTAGTCCTGCAATTCATGATTCATAATCCTAATGAATTAAATGGAGAAGTTGGTTTAAGTGTTTTTCTCTTCTCCCAGCTGAAATTAAATAGTTATTGGAGTTAACATAATGGCTACAATGCACTGTTTCAATAATACAGTAATAAAATAGTCGAGTGTGCTTGAGTTGGAATACATTGTCGTATCCTTCCCTAAATCCTGTCTAGTCAAATCTTAACTACAAAGAATGAAGGATGAAGATTACACCACTACCGCTACGTTTTGTGGTGGAAGGAAGAGGCAGGAATGATATTCAGTACAACCAATAATTCTTGATATAAAATCAATGGAAGACTGAAGAAGAAGGTAAAATAAAGCAATATACATTGATTTTTCATTCTCACGTTGCAATTGGGGTATAAGAACCATAGAGATTTCCTAAACCCTACTTTTTGTCACCCACACGATCGCCAAAAATCTCCTCACCGTCAACGCCGTGCCCGCCAACTTTTTGTGACATCCCGATTGATGTTTCTTGACTAGCTGCGCGCCACTGCGCCAATTCTACCATGCACCACGGGTTCGACCGTCTGCGCATCCGGTAGCGCCATCTTCGGCGCTCCCCATGGGCTACATTCCTGCGTTGGGGGAGTTTTACAGTTCACGCGCCACCGCCGGTAACCAACAAATTGTCGGGTTTGTGCAATTTTTGGCACCCGTTGTCTTAGTTTGTCCTGGGTTGGTGCGGTGTTATATATATATATATATATATATATAAGTTTTTGGGCGATAAAGTAGATTATTTGTGTGTATTATCGATTGATACTTGTTGTGTTGGAGGTGTGATGTTCGTCTAAACTTGGATATCCAATTAAGCATGTATGTTGGAAAGATTGATTGTATTCTATTGAATTATGGATGTTGAGGTGTTGGATTGTGAGTTACTGTTGATGTTGTGGACGTTGAGGTGTGGATGAGTGGATGAGTGGATGTTGGAGTTAGTGATTGGAGGATACTTGAATTGTTTAATTATGGAAAAGTTTTGTGTGAGAGATGGAAGGAAAGAATGAGACAGTGATGGGTAAAAGATTGGAGGCACTGGCTAAGCTCGATCTCGAGGTGCTGAGGCTCATATATGGGATCATGCAGGGAATGATTCCCTCAACAACAACCATTGTTCTTGTTGCTACTTTGACTTAGATCAAGCTTGATTTTCCATTTATAGATTTGAATCTTGATGGGCATGCAACATATCTTAGTTGATTCTGTCAGATTGAGGCCACTTTAGTTAGGAGAAAACTAGGGAGATTTCTGACAGGATATGAGAAAGGAACTGACAAGGCTTAGACTAATGAATGTATGGCCATAGATTCTCAACTGTTCGTATGATTACTCAACGCAATGACGCCCACAAATGCTTCATATGTGGATGTTCTAAAATTGGCGAGTGACATATGGACAAAACTGAATAAGACCTACTCCGGGATTGAAAACTAGATGAGAGTGTTCTAGATTGAGCTAGAGATTGATGTAGAGGTACAAGGAGATAAGTCAATTCAGGAGTATGCCATATGTCTAGGCGATTGTGGCCAAAGATGAATCACTTCTTTCCTTAATCAAGCTGTAGTAACCCAGAGTGAAAGAGGAGGAAGCTAGATGAGCTAAAGAGGACTGTGAAGTTCTCTAGGGGCCTAAACCCAATCTTCGGCCCGAGGAGATCTATCCTCATATCTCAGGCTACCATCCCATCACTGGATGAAGCCATTATTGCGATGATACAGGAGAAGAGTCATACAAAGTTACACTCTGAGCCTAGTGTAGTTTTGGGTGTGAAAGCTTTAGCTACTGCGAGCTCTCGGATGATAGGTGCGCAACGAGAGACTCATAGTTGCTTCCATTGCGGGGAGATAAGCCACCAATATAGTTCTGCCCCAAGCTATCCTGGAAGAGAGAATCTGGTGGCAGAGGATGACTTGGAAGTAGGGGGTTGTGGTCGTAGTGGAAGGAGAGGTGGTGTTAGAAGTGGCGGTCAAGGAGACTACAGAACCAACCTGATTGTAGATGAGGAGGAAGAAGAGTTTGTGGCGAGTATTGTCTTTGATAACATTGCTCCAGCTCCTTAAAAAAGGTATGTATGATTCACTTGCTTTGACATCTTTTCCCACTGTTGGCTCCCCAGAATGGATCGTTGACTCTAAGGCCTCTACACATGTGACAGGTACTGCTAGGAAGTACAGTTCCTATACTCATTTACTAGTTCTATTAAGTGTCAATATAACTGATGGTACATATCAGTCAGTGGTCGGTAATGGTACAGTGCAATGTATCAACACTTTGACTTTATCCAAAACTTTGCATGCTCCTATTTTAGAGATTTTCACAAAGGAGTTCAGACGCAATATGGAGCCATGGTGAAGGCCTTGTGTTTTGATAATGACACAAAGTATACCAACAGGGAATTCGCAGAGTATCTATCATCACACGGGATTCAGCATCAAACCACTTGCCCCTACACACCAGGGCAGAATGAAGTAGCAAAAAGAAAGAATAGTTATTTCCTTGAGTTCTAGGAGCATGATGTTTACAATGAATGTCTCAAAAAACTTGTGGGTACAAGAAGTTCTAACAACCACCTATTTGATTAACAGGATACCCTCCCGGATCTTGGATTGGAGATCTCAATTTTGGGTACGGAATGGAACAAATCTAGATACTATTCATTTGAGAATCTTTGATTGTACGTGCTTTGTGCAGGATTGCTGATCGGGGGGCTAAAAAAATCAAACCGATAGCTATCAAGAGTATCTTTGTGGGTTACTCCACCACTCAGAAGGGATATATTTGTTTGAGCCCAGTTGAGAAAAGATTATTTGTGAGTATGGATGCCACGTTCCGGGTGCATGAGCCATACTTCTCCCATGGGGCTTTTTATTCTTTGGCTCGCCAGATATTGGGGGTATACAACGAGAGGGACAGTAACAGTGATGGTGGTGAGCCACATGTAGTGAGAGTTGGGTACATTCCTTGTCCTCAATGTCCGATTAGTGAGCCTCATACCATGGAACCGATTGTAGAGGTGTTGCCAATGAGGAGGTGAGTGAGAGGGAGACTTGGGCTCAGAGGAAACCATTAATATAAAGGAGGCATCAGTGGCAGAGGAGAAAGGCGATTGGAGAATTACTTACGCTTGTTCCATATCCTGTGTCCACGCCTGCCTCAACCCTGGACACATCTTTACCTCTACTATCCACCAAATGCAGACTACTAGAAGCAATGCAAGGGTCCCACCTAGCAGATATGTGTTTCTACATTATATTTTTCATCATATCATTTACCCACATGTATCACCAAGACATGGAGCATTCCTTGCATCTTTGGATATTGTCTTTGTTCCTAAATGTTGGTAGGTTGTAAAGGAATGCCTTAGGTGGAAAATTGCTATGATAGAAGACTTGAGGTTCTTGCAAAGAACAAAATCTGACAGCTTGTATCACTACCACCTGGCAAGAAGGTGGTTGGATGCAAATAGATTTATATTGTGAAGCAGAACCTAGAGGGTTGAGTGGAGCGCTACAAGGCTCAGTTGGTTGTGAATGGTTACATCCAGACCTATGATATTGATTATAATAAGACTTTTGCACCAGTGGAAAAGATGAGCACAATCAGAACTCTAGTCTACATAGCAGTAAATGTGGGGTGGAATTATACCAGTTTGATGCAAAGAAAGCTTTTCTTCACTGTGAATTGATGAAGAAGGTGTATGTAAAGATCCCACCTGGGTTTGGCACCAGCCAGACAATTGGTAAGGATTGCGGGCACAGGAAGTCTTTATATGGGTTGAAACAATCTCATTGAACTCGGTTTGACAGATTCAGGAAGGTAATGGTTGGCATGTGTTGTCAGCAAACCAATGTTGACCATACTATGTTCTTCAGACGATATAGAGGCCATATCACGATACTTGCAGTGTATGTTGATGATATGATCATCACTAGTAACAATGAAAATGAGATTGCGAAGCTTAAGATGAAACTGGATAAGGAATTTGAAGTGAAGGACTTGGAGCAACTGAAATACTTTATTCGGTCGGATCTCAACGTAGATGTAGTCGAGAATTCATTCTCGGTGATCCACGAGACTTATACCCTTGTCTTCTTCTAATTTTCTTTACTTTCACAATTTTCCAAGAAGTTTACTAACGATTCACTTGAGTTTTGCAAGATTCAATCGATCCGAAAAGTATAATAGTGGTATCAGAGGATTTTTGGGCTATTCTTGCAGTGAAAAGCTAGAGAAACGTCTAGATCTGACGGATCTTGACGTGTACGAGTAAAAATTTAGCTAGAAAGACTAAGTGAAATGTTAATCTCACATCCCTAACATTGTTAGGGCAGTGAGAACCTCTATTTACATTTTTTTGTCAATATTTATAGTATATTCTGCTCCGTGTACTTCTAGATCTTAAATCGAAGAGCTCTGTTTAAGGCTTGTAGCCTACCTTAGGAACTATGGCCACTGCATGTTGGGGCTTTTTACAGCTTTGATAAATTGTGAGGCTTGTCGCCTTACTTGTTGTGCCTATTAGTAAAACTTGTAGTCTCCTAGTGTGAAGTTGTTGTGATCTGTGCTTATCGTCTTAGTGTGCCTTGTGCGTTTAGTTATAAGTCTTTTTCCCCCTTGACATAAAGACATGACAACTAGGATTGAGATAAATTTGTTTGATGGGAAGGAGACTTAAATAATTGGAGCAAACGATTGAAGGAACTGTTATCACACAATAAGGTTCACTATGCACTGATAGATTATTTAACTAAATGTCCTGAAGATGCTAAAAAGAAAGAGCTAAAAATTAAGGAATAGGCGTATAATTTAATCATCTTGAACCTATCTGACTGTGCTTAGGAAAGTGGATGGGGATGAGAACCCCCTTATTTGTGGAAGAAGTTGAATTTTGTCTTGCCTCTAAAACACCAACAAATCTATTTTTTTAAGGGGTCACTTTTCTATTTCAAATTGGATTCTAGTAAAACCATTGATGAAAACTTGGATAAACGAATAAGATATTAAGAGGTATTGAACATGAACTAGATGATGCTAATCAGGCTATGATTATGTTAAACTCCTTAATTGAAGATTATTTGGTTATTAAGAATACTTTGCAATACTCTGGTGTGGCCCCTAAATTGAGATCATTTTATCTGAATTAAAATCTAGGGAACTAGAGTTGAGAAATATAAGAAAATAGTCTAATGCTTTGTTTGTTAATAACGGTAACAAACCTCAACAATAGTCTGGAAAAAAAATAGTGGATAGAACCATAGAACAATTACAATAAAGATAATAACAAGAATTATAAGGAAGAAAGAGTCTGCCATCACTGAAGCCAGGACTTAAGAGAAAGTATTGTTTTAAATTGAAGAAAGAGTTAGCTGAAAACAAGACAATGAAGAAAGTAAAGTCTTGTATGTGTCTGATTACTTGTCTAAAGTTCTCAATGTATCTGAAACTGATAAATGTGATGAATGAGTGCTAGATTCAGGGTGTACATATCATATGTGTCCAAACAAGAATTGGTTTGAAAACCTGAATGAGTCTAAAACAGGTGTGGTCTATATGGACAATCATAAGGCATAAGATCAATTACCTGCACTTAGTTGATTATAGACAAGTAAACATGACTGATGTAAGATATATTCCACAATTAAAAAGAAATTTTATTTCTTTAGGTTCTTTAGAAGAATCTAGTTGTTCTTTTCATGCTGAAAAGGGTATACTAAGTGTTTTCAAGGATAGAAAAACTGTTTTAACAGTTTTGAGGAAAAGCAGATTATATTTTTTAGAAGAAAAACATTCATAACAAATTGATGACTTGGCTTTAGCTGTACCTATTTCTGAAAATGCTAAACCGTGGCACCTTAGAATAGACACATGTGTCATAGGGGTTTAGCTGTTTTACATTCCTTAGGTTGCTTAGGCATGCCATTTCTGAAATTGACTTTTGTGAAGCTTGTGTGCTTAGAAAACAACATAGGTTAAAGTTCTAAGGGTTTGTATTAATCTAAACAAAGACTAGAATATTTGCATGCAAATCTGTGGGGCCTGAAGCTGTTCCAACACATGGTGGGAACATGTCTTTTCTGTGTGTAATAAATGATTTCAGCAGGAAAGTTTGGGTGTTTCTTTTGTAAACTAAAGATCAAGCTTTTGCAAAATTTCAGAAATTGAAAACACTTATTGAAACCAAAATGACAGTAAAATCATATACTTGAGAACTGATAATGGTTTGGAATTTTGTAATGCCTTTTTTGATAGTATGTGCAATGAATTTGGTATTACTAGGCATAGGACGGTTAGATATACTCTTCAGCAGAATGGGGTAGAAGAACGCATGAATAGGACATTGTTTGATAAAGTTAGATGCCTCCTCTTTACTTCAGGTTTGAAAAAACCTTTCCTGGGGAGGCAGAGGGCATGGCTACCTATCTAATAAATAGGAGTCCCTCATCTGCTTTAGACTTTTGATGCCCGAAGTTTTTTTGTCCAGTAGAGATCAAAATATGATCCATTTAAGGGTGTTCGACTGTATCGTTTATGCTCACACCAAGTTTAAAAAATTAGAACCCAGATCACTAATGTGTGTTCTTCTTGGTTACCAAGAAGGCACGAAGAGGTATAGATTATGGGACAGGAGTTTACCTTATTTTAAAACAATAGTTAGCAAGGATGTTATTTGTAATGAATCTGATTTTCCTTGTTTGCCCCCAAAATCTGCTGAAACATTGACTAAAGTGGTGCCAAGGGAAGCTCTTATTCGGGGGGAGTTGGACAGAGAAGTTCCCTCACTGGAACCTGTCAAATGTGAGGAACACGAAGAAATTCAAGGCACCTCAGAACCTGATCAGATTTTTAGTTGATCAGTCCCTTTCATAAACTTCATAAAGTATAACCCTAAACAAGGGTGTTAGGAATAGAACTGTGCCTTGTAGATATGCAAATTATGCTGAACTTGTTGAGTTTGATTTTATTGTTGCTGTTCAAATTTTTGCTACTGAACCTGATGATTATTTGTTACTATTAAATGTGAAAACTATGATAAGTGGAAACTTGTTATGTTAAAAGAGATAAACTCACTTAGGAAGAATCAGACATGGAAATTAGTCCCTAAACCTAAAAATTAGAAAACTATTTGGTGAAAATGATTTTTCAGGTTAAAGAGAGTATTCTGAAATCTAATCCTTGTATTTTTGAAGTAAGACTAGTTGCTGGATTTTTCACAAAGGGAAGGTACAGATTACAATAAAATTTTCTCACCTATGATTAAGTACAAAGCAACCAGAATAATGCTTACTTATGTGGCTTGTTTTTACTTGAAACTTGAGTAGATGGATGTTAAGACTGCTTTTTTGAATGGTGAACTAGAAGAACAAATTTATATGGATCAATTTTTAGGATTTGTTGATAGAAATAAATCTGATTGTGTTTGCTTGTTTAAGAAATCTATATATAGTTTAAAACAAGCACATGACTAATGATATAAAAGGTTTGATTCATTTATGAATGATTTAGGTTTCACTAGGAGCAGTTATGATTCATGCTTACACTCTCTGCATACTCAAAATGTCTCTGTTTTCTTATTGCTTTATGTGGATGACATGCTTTTAATTAATCAGTCTAAAACTGAAATTAATAAGCTGAAGAATAGGTTAAAATCTGAGTTTGAAATGAAGGATTTAGGAGAAGCTAAGAAAATTCCAGGAATAAAGATTCTTAGAGACAGGAAATTGGGACCACTTAAACTGCATCAAACCACCTACATGCATAAACTATTTAAGAAATTCTTACTCGATGGTTTGAAATCTGTATCTCTTCCTGTGTCTGCTTACTTTAAACTTAGTAAGAATCAAAGTCCTACAACACCTGTTGAATATAAAAAAATGAAAAACATACCTTATGCAAACTTGCTTATTTACTCTATGGTTAATATTAGACCAAACATTGCCTATGTTGTCGCCTTGCTTAGCAGATTTATGTCTAATACAGGATTAGAACATTGGACAACTTTAAAATGGACTATT
The DNA here is from genome assembly GCA_028565015.1 of Pinguicula moranensis. Lineage (NCBI taxonomy): Eukaryota > Viridiplantae > Streptophyta > Magnoliopsida > Lamiales > Lentibulariaceae > Pinguicula > Pinguicula moranensis. The sequence goes on from JAOWBN010183512.1 coordinate 15,793, forward strand.
AGGTATTTGATTGAGACTGCAAACTTGGGTCTGTGTTTTAAAAGGAACAGTTGTGAACTGGACCTATGTGGTTATGTTGACAGTGACTTTGCTGGTGATTTGGACTCTAGGAAATCTATTACTTGCTACTGTTTTCAATTCTATGGTAATTGCATTTGTTGGAAGTCACATACAACATATGGTTGCATTATCTACTACTACGACTGAGTATATTGCTTTAACTGATGCATTTAAGGAAGCCCTTTGGCTTTAAGGTTTATTAAAAGAATTTGAAATGTTTGATTTTGTGATCTCTGTCTATTTTGATAATCAATCTGCTATATATCTGAGTAGGAATCATGTATTTCATGAACGAAGTAAACACATTGATATAAAGTTTCATTTCGTTAAAGATATCTTATCTGAAAAGCTAGTGAAGTTAATAAATAAATTCCTATTGAAGAAAATGCTGCAGATTGTGAAGCTAAAGTGGAAACACAAGGGAGGTTTCAACATTGTTTGAAACTTCTCGGAATGTGTTGATCTGTGATGTATTTGCTACTTGGAGTGATGATGAAATTCCTTACCGGCCCCACTGTTGTTTTTGTTGCTGTGTTTGAGAAGAACTGGTGTTTGAGATATGGCTAATGTCTGTTTGAGAAAGACCTATGTCTGAGAAGTGACTGTTGCATGAGAAGTTGTAATTTCAAGATAGAGATTGTTGAATATGTGAAGTTACAATCATGGCCTTCATTTAAATTAATGTAAGAAGTCACTTCTATACCCTTGTTAAGTGGCTTAATCCTAGCCATCAATCTGTATGTGATCCAGCGGTTGCAAATATTTTGAACATATTTCTCTTATTATATGAGATTATATCTATAGCGTTGATCTGGGTGAAATCTAAC
>JAOWBN010183523.1:0-16677 GCA_028565015.1 Pinguicula moranensis
TAACTCTTCATTTTTTCAAAAAAAGTTCTTATAATCCAATTATAAGTATAAGAGGGTCTGCGCAAAACACCCCCTTATTCGGCCACTTTAAGATCTTTCGAGAGTTTGCTTCGATTCTGTCATTCATTGTTATCTTATTTTAATTCTAATTTTCTCAAACTAAAATAATTTATTTAATATTCATGCAATGTTTTGGAAATTATTCGTGTGCATACCTTTTCAAAGCCGAGGAACAAAATTTAAAATAAGCTCGTGGGAAGGGCAAGTGAATATTATTTCTCTCAGTCCAAAACTTTTAATAAAATAGTTTTTAACAAAAAAAAGTGAAAAATAATACCAAAAAGATCATAATAACACCCTCTTTTCACGAGTATACTACAGACTTTTAAAAAATCTATTTACAATTTTTATCCTCGTAATTGAAAATTATAAGGTTTTTGAAATGGAGATCTGGTGAGAGGATTGTTAGAATAAGGAAAGAAAGAAATTAAGAACTTGTATAAGGAATGATCCTGTAACTAAGGACATTACCTTAATTCCCAAATTTTCGCTTAACATGATTAGAGCAGGTGATCAGTCCGAAGATTTGATCGGAGAAACTCATCATCTACCGCAAGGAGGTGACACTGGCGACAATACCACCTATGGGAGACCCAAAAACGAGTCCCGACCAGGCAGATTTGTAAGTGCAGTTTGCCAACCTTCTGAAACAAATACAACCTACCAAAAGTCTGGTTATTATCAGCACCAAGCTCACATATAAGAATTATCCCCTCGGGTCTCGTCTTATGCAAATTGCCATTGGGGACCGGGGATGCCTACACCATCTAATGAGAGACCCTCGGCCCCTGCCAAAGGGGATTCAGACTATTCAAGTTGGGAGCAAAACGATCTGGCGATTTGCTCATGGATCTTAGACAATATCCGTAGTGATATTGTTAATTGATATGCAGAATATCCTTCAGTGAAGGAATTATGGATTGGATTGAAGACAACGTTAATCAGTAGTGGGTCGGATTCCCTCCAAATCTATGACCTAACCCTTGAGGCAAACATCTATCGACAGGGATCTGGAACACTAGAAGAAGTGTTCAACATCCTAACTCGAATTTAGAGAGAAATCGATAGAAAGGGACCCCGAATCCTATGGTGTGTTCGAAGGATATTGTTAATCTATATGCATAATGTCTTTCGGTGAAGGAATTATGGATTGGCTTGGAGACGATGTTCAACAATAGTGGGTTTGATTCCCTCCAAATCTATGTTTGACTTTGACATTGTAGCATGCCAAGAGGAGACGGAGTTCGAGTTCATTGAGCAGACGGAGGAATTTGTCAGACAAGAAGGAGTTTCCCTCGGACGCATTGGCAAAAGAATGCTATGTGCTGAGGCGGATTCTCAGTTGGAGGCATTTGGCACGGAGAGTTGTGGAGAAGGTTGAAGATCGGTCGAGGAGCAATCGGCCAGCGCACGACAGAAACCTGCCGTTGGAGGACTCTGCACGTCGGGCCAAATGGGTGTTCGAGAAAGTCGGTCGAGATAAGGCAACTTCTATCGACCGACGTTCGATAAGATCCATCCAAGACAAGGAACCCTCGTGATAAGGCAACTTCCGTCTAGATAAGGATCCTTGCCATGTTGGCTTGATCCGATAGAGTTAGTTTCCTAAAACGTAGGATCTAATAAGGTTGTTTACCTTATAGATAGGATCAAGTGCCATGAGATATGAGATTTGTTCATATCCTTGGAAGAGATCGAGTTCTTGTTGGAGTCAATCACTAGGGACGTCTAAGCCTATAAATAGGGGTGCTATTGTAGAGGCTAGACATTCGATCTTGATGTGATTGAGGGATCATCGGGTGAGAAGCCAAGAGTTCGTCCACTATACTTGGGAGAAGTTAGGGAGGTTTTTTTAAAGAGGCGTTGATTTATAAAACGTCCTCGGGTGAAGAGAGTTCTTGAGAGGATTGTCCGTGCCATTAGGGCTTGGGAGAGATACTAAGTCCCGCCTTGTATTCTTTGTTCGAGTGGAAGAAGTTTACTTGGCAAAATTGATTGTGTCGTTCTTCCATGCACAATACACGCACGCACCGTCCTGTGACCGAGGGCTGACGAGGTGAGCGCATCGCTTTGGCCGTACACCGTTCGTGCCATTCCGTCAAGCGCCGTTCGAGAGAAACCATGAAAAATTCTAGCCCGTGGCAAAGCGGCATGACATTAGGTATTAGAGCGAGATTTGTCAAAACTCGCTCATGCAAGTTACTTGTTCGTGAGGTCTTGCAAGTTACTTGCTTGTGGAGGTGCATTTTGAAGACCGGTGTCATGCCATGGAGGCTTGGCGGGCGAGGCTCGAAGCTTACCATGTCCCGATCTCGAATGTTGCTGCGAAGACCTTGGTTGATCGGCTCGATGAGTTGAGCAATACCACATTGGCTTGCTAACAAGAGGTCGACGATCTACCAAGCAAGATCGAGGCTCGTGTCGTCCTTATGAAGGACCAGCTAGCGACTGAGTACGAAGCGTTCCAAATAGAGGTGGAGGACAAAGTTGAGGCCTTGTCGACCGATATGGCTTTGTTGAAAAGAGCCGCAACCAACCCACGTTTGATCGAGGAGGGGCGTGCCATCGCCTCCAAGATCAAAGTGCCCGAGTCTAATCCGTTCAATGGTATCCGTGATGCAAAGGGGTTGGAGAATTTCTTATGGGACATGGAAAACTATTTCCGTGCCACCAAAGTTCGAGATGAGGACCAAGTTGAGGTCTCAACCATGTACCTGACTGGAGATGCAAAACTTTGGTGAAGGACAAGGGAGACAAGCCGAGAACATGATGTTGTCACGGGTTGGGAGGACTTGAAGAAAGGTCTCAAAACTCAGTTTTTGTCGGCTAACACCAAATGGATTTCTCGTGACAACTTTAGGAAGTTGAAGCACAATGGGATGCCGAGGGAGTATACCACAACATTTTCCACAACCATGTTGGACATTCACAACATGAGTGATGAAGACAAATTGTTCAACTTTGTGATCAATTTGCAACCTTGGACTCAAGCGGAGTTGAGGAGGCAAGGCATCCAAGATGTGGCTTCGGCCATTACCATAGTCGAGAGTCTCGTGGACTTCAAACAAGTTTCTAGTTCGAGTGGTGATTCCAAGAAGAAAGATCGGAAGGAGGAGACTCGACAAAATGAAGGAACAAGGCCGAGAAGGGGAAAGCGAAGGTGACCGAGTCTAAGGGTGGTTTTAAACCATCTAAACCATCGAAGGAGAAGGGAGGAGGAGGCGAGACGAGTGATAGGTCAAAGGAATGTTTCATTTGTGATGGTCCCCATCGAATGCAAGATTGCCCGAAGAAGAGTAAACTCAACACCCTTGTGGCATCGTCAGAGTCCGAGGAGAGTAATGTTGATCGACACATGAGCACCATTCAATGTTCGAATGCCGTGTGCAGGACGGCCCCTGGATGACATGCCTTGATGTACCTCCGAGTGATGGCGAAGGGCCGAACGATGTTGGCCCTAGTGGACACGGGGTCTTTCCATAACTTCCTGGCAGACTCGTGGGTGGCTAAGCTTGATCTTAAGCTTACGCCCCACACGAGCAAGATGAAGACCATGAATTCGAGTGCTAAACAAATCAAGGGCACCACGGAGGTGAAGTTGAGAGCAGGCCCTTGGAAGGGACGAGTTGAGATAACTGCCGTCCCCCTAGATGACTATGATATGATTCTAGGACAAGACTTCATGAACGTGACCAGTGCGATGTCGTGCCCTAATCTCGGGGGCGTCTACTTCATGGAGCCAGGCTACGTTGGATTTGAGCCTGCCGTGTATGATGTTGCCAAAGAGAAGGATATGAGATTAGAGGTGAGATTGGTTTCAGCAATGCATTTGAAAGTCGGATTGAGGCATGAAGACTTGATGGGAGTGGTGATCGTACTGTGCGGATCGACCAATGTACTGTGCCAGGCACCGTGCGGATCTACTTGTGGGCCGCACGGGGTGAACAATGAGCAGACAACATGCGCTGTACTACGCGTACTTGCCGATAGGCCATGCGGTTTCGTGCGCAATACCGACCGATGTGCTCAAGGTGGGCGGTAGGCAAGCACTGCGTGAGAGACAGCATGCTTCACGCAATACGCCGAATGATAGGCGCAAGGCAGCGAGCGATGCGAATGGTATGTCGGGTGATATGCCGAGACATTCGACCAATGTGTTGGTCGTTGCGTCCGACATGCCAAGTAACATTGTTTGTGTCTTGAAAGCATCCGAGGATGTGTTTCCGCCCGAGCTGCCGAGAAAGCTGCCACCCCGTCTTGCCATTGATCATGCCAAGAATAAGTATCCGATCCTTGATGTTGGGGATCTCTTTGACAAGTTAGCATCAACACAATGTTTTTCGAAGATTGATCTTCAATCCAGGAGTTGTCAAGTGAGGATTGCACCCGAAGATGAGCCTAAAGCTACCTTTGCGACGAGGTATGGCTCGTATGAGTTGTTGGTTGTGCCATTCGTCCTAACCAACACCCCATCTACCTTTTGCAACCTGATGATTAATCAGTTACACGAGTATCTTGATCGGTTTGTGGTCGTTTGTTTGGACGACATAGTGATCTATTCCCAGTTTCTAGCAGACCATGAGGAGCACTTGAGGTTGGTGCTCGAGAGGCTGAGGTTCCACATAATTCGTGCGGAGATGGAGAGGTGTGAGTCTTGCAAGGAGGAAATCAAATTCCTTGGCCAGGTCACTAGCCAAGGACACATCGAGATTGACCCAAAGAAAGATGTGGAGGAATACGTGACAGCCCTACACTTGGTGGAGTTCAAGTTCATGGACCAAGTGCGAGCCATCGTGCCAACCGATGCCTTGTACCAAAGGCTCATGAAGGAAGTAAGGAAGGGGGTCGTGAAGCGCTACTGCCTTGAGGATGATCTTCCATATGCAAGAGAGGGACGTGTTTTTGTTTCTAATACGGATGGGCGACGCACACTCTTGGGAGAGACGCTTGATCCGCAATGGGAGGGCCTTCTAGGAGCTGAGAAGACGACGACACTCCTATCTCGGAGATACTATTGGCCTAAGATGGAGGAGGACATTGAGGAGTACGTCCGAACGTGTTTTGTTTGTCAATTGGACAAGACTGAGCGGAAGAAGGAAGCCAGTTTGTTGCAACCATTGCCTGTTCCCGAGAGACCATGGCAACCCATCTCCATGGATTTGATTGTTGAATTGTCAGTGATCCAAGGCATGGCTTTAATACTAGTAGTCGTGTGTCGATCATTGTGGCATTATGTGACGGTGAGTCAAAAGGAATGGGTGGAATTGTTGGACTTGGCAAAGTTTTGCTTGCACAAGTCATCCGCCATACGCAGGAAACTGTTCGAGCTGGGGAATGGCAGCCAACCTATGATACCACACGAGTTTGCCGAGCGAGCGACCGACATGAGATGGCCCGGTGCGCATCGCTACAACCGTGCCAAGCGAAGGATGTTGGACGAGGTGTGCGACAGTTTGGCTAAGGCGCGATAGCACATGAAGGGGTATGTGGACTGTGGCCGATGCCTGTCTAATTTGAGGTCGAGGAGATGGTACTCTTGAAATTAACCCCGTACCTTTGGCGTTTGAGTGGCGCCAAGATGATTCAAAAGGCATGGATACGGAGGTATGATGGCCCTTTTGATGTGTTTTGTTGAGTAGGCAAGGTGGCCTATCGATTGGAGTTACCGGACTGCTTGAAACTTCATCCTACATTTCATGTGGGTCTCTTGAGACGATTTCATGCGGATATGACCGATGAAGGCCGGAGGCAAGCGAGGCGGGTACCACCCGTGATTACTTCTCACTATGAGAAGGCTTTCCACAAAATTCTTGACTATAAGGCGGAGCTAGAGGGCCGAAATTAAAAGATTTTCTTTTGGAAGGGTGAGACCGAGGCCGATGCATTGTGGGAGCAAGATTGGGACTTGTGGCAGTTTGAGGATGAGCTGAAAGAGTATGAGGTGAGGAGGAAGGAGCATGAACGATCGATGAGGGCATCGACTTATCCGGTGGGGGTGGTTTGTCATGACCGTGAATACTTGCACGGCCCCGGCGTAGGATCTCTAGCGCACCGAGAGCCGAATGGCGCTACCTGGACGAGGCAAGGCAGTGAGAGATGGCACTGTTGGGATCCAGGCACACTGCCGCATGCCTGTGCACGAACGTCGGTCGCAGAGTGGTGAACGGCACACACACATGTGATGGAGGTTTGTAGTTCGTCGTGCACTTTTGAGATTTTGTGCAAACGGACTTCACTTCCATCGCTCAAGGGGGTATTTGATGTTGAACGCTCAAGGAAGATTTCGAAGATGATGACTTTGGTTCGGGAGTGGCCAGAGCTGGGTCACCCTCGAACATCTCTTGGCCAAGTTATGGGATTGGTCATTCTGAGGTCATTCTTGCCGTCCAAGTGGGTCTTGTGAAGACATTGGAGCGATCAGAATGGAAGTTTGGAGAAGTCGGTTATGAAGCATGCCATGAGGAGACGGAGTTCGAGTTCATCGAGCAGACAGAGGAATTTGTCATACAAGCAGTTTCCATTGGACACATTTGCAAAAGAATGCTATGTGCCGAGGCGGATTCTCAGTTGGAGGCATTTGGCACGGAGAGTTACGGAGAAGGCCGAAGACCGATCGAGGAGCAATCAGCCAGCACACGACAGAAACCTGCCGTTGGAGGACTCTGCACGTCGGGCCAAATGGGTGTTCGAGAAAGTCGGTCGAGATAAGGCAACTTCTATCGACCGACGTTCGATAAGATCCATCCAAGACAAGGAACCCTCGTGATAAGGCAACTTCCGTCTAGATAAGGATCCTTGCCATGTTGGCTTGATCCGATAGAGTTAGTTTCCTAAAACGTAGGATCTAATAAGGTTGTTTACCTTATAGATAGGATCAAGTGCCATGAGATAGGAGATTTGTTCCTATCCTTGGAAGAGATCGAGTTCTTGTTGGAGTCGATCACTAGGGACGTCTAGGCCTATAAATAGGGGTGCTATTGTTGAGGCTAGACATTCAATCTCAATGTGATTGAGGGATCATCAGGTGAGAAGCCAAGAGTTTGTCCACTATACTCGAGAGAAGTTAGGAAGAGCTTTTGTAAGAGGCGTTGATTTATAAAATGTCCTCGGGTGGGGAGAGTTCTTAAGAGGATTGTCCGTGCCATTAGGGCTTGGGAGAGATACCAAGTCCTGTCTTGTATTCTTTGTTCGAGTGGAAGAAGTTTACTTGGAGAAATTGATTGTGTTGTTCTTATGTGCACAATACATGCACATACCGTCCGTGTGACTGAGGGGCTGACGAGGCAAGCGCATCACTTTGGCCACACACCGTTCGTGCCATTCCGCCGGGCACCGTTCGAGAGAAAATGTGAAAAATTCTAGCCTATGGCAAAGCAGTGTGACACGGCGGTCGCTTGAACGACGCTCAGCGATCGCTCAAATGATACTCAGTGTGTCATGGCCGTACATTTTGACACGGCTCTGGCACGGGATCCCTAGCGCGCCGTGGGCCAGCCTATGATGCCTTGGCATGTCAAGGCACCGAACGGCTTGATAGTATTGGCGGGTGTGAGGCACCCTGCCGCATGCCTGTGTTCGCATGCGATGGAGGTTTTAAGTTCGTCATGCATTTTTGAGGTACTGGGCAAATGGGCTTCACTTCCATCGCTCAAGGAGGTCTTTTATGATGCTCGAGGCAGAATGCACATGTGATGACTTTGGTTCGAGGGTGGCCGAGGAGGATCACTCACGAACATCTCTCGGCCAAGTTATGGGGTTGGTTGATTGGAGTCCATTCTTACCGCACAAGTGGGCCTTGTGAAGGCATTGATGCAGTCAGAATGGAAGTTTGGAGAAGTTGGTCATGATGCCTGCCACGAGGAGACAGAGGTTGAGTTCATCGGGTAGATGGAGGAATGTGTTGGTCATGTGGATGTTTCCCTCGGCAACATGGGTAAAAGAATGCTATGTGCCGAGGTAGATCTTCAGTTGGAGGCGTTTGGCACGAGGAGTTGAGGAGACTGCCGAGGAGCGGCCGAGGACATTCCATCCGAGCGGTGCCAGCCAAGGGAGCGAGATTATCGCCGCATGAAGAGTCTGAGAAGAAGGAAACTCCCCAGTGACCAATGTCCGAGAGATCCGCGTGCGATAGGAGACTTGCCGAATGACGTCTGAGAATGTCGCCTGAGCGACGTGCGCGACTAGGAGTCCATCTCGGCAAGACAACCTCTCGATAAGGATCAAGGCGTGATCCGTGCGAAGATGATGCTCATCAAGTGGTATCCGATAAGGATGCCTTCCATATCGATAAGGATGCCTAGCTTATTGATAGGGTCAAAGGGCTTGAGTTAGGGGATTTGTACCTATCCTGGCCATGGATCGTGTTGATCCATCTAGGGAAGTCTAGCCTATAAATATGTGGTGTGTTTGTGAGGTTAGGCATTCGAACTCAACGTGAAAGAGAGATCGTTGGGGGATAAACAAGAGTGAAGCATAAGGCAAGAGGTCTGCTTAGTGCTAACTCTTGTAAGAGGCGTTGAATTATAAAACGTCCTCGGGGTGGGGAAGTTTTAGAGAGAATTGTCCGTGCCATTGTAAGGGGTTGGGAGAGATACCAAGGCTTTGTCTTGTATTCTTGATTGAGTGAAAGTTTACTTGACTAAAATGTTGTGTCGTTCTTCCGTGCACAACACTAGCACACTATCGTCCGTGTGTGACCGAGAGGCTGACGAAGTGCTGAGGCGCATCAATTCAGCCGCACATCATTCGTGTCTTTTCGCCGTGCCATTGTGAAAATTTTTGGTGCATGAGCAAGTTACTTGTTCATGAGGTTTTGTAAGTTACTTGCTCGTGGGTGATCGTTTGGAGAAATTGTGCCCGTGCTTGTTTGATGGAGGCACAACTACGCATGCTTGAAGACCGGTGTCGTGCCATGGAGGCTTGGCGGGCGAGGCTTAAAGCTTACCATGACCCGATCCCGGATGTTGCTGAGAAGACCTTGGTTGATCAGCTCGATGAGTTGAGCAACGCCACCTTGTCTTTCCAACATGAGGTCGATGATCTACCAAGCAAGATCGAGAGTCGTGTCGTTCTTGTTAAATACCAACTAGCTACCGAGCTCGAGGAATTCCAAACGGAGATTGAGGCCAAGGTTGAGGCCTTGTCCATCGATGTGGTTTTGTTGAAACGAGCCACTACAAACTCACGTGTGATCGAGGAGGGGCATGCCAATGCCTCCAATATCAAATTGCTAGAGCCAAAACCATTCACTGGTGTTCGTGATGCCAAGGGGTTGAAGAACTTCCTTTGGGACATGGAAAACTACTTCTGTGCCACCAAGGTGCGAGATGAGGATCAAGTCGAGGTGTCCACCATGTACCTGACTGGAGATGCTAAACTTTGGTGGAGAACGAGGGAGACAAGCCGAGAACATGATGTTGTCACAGCTTGGGAGGACTTGAAGAAGGACTTGAAAACTCAATTCTTGCCGGCAAACACCGAGTGGATAGCTCGTGACAATTTGAGGAAATTGAAGCACCATGTCACACCTAGAGAATACTCTACTGCATTCTCTACCATCGTGTTGGACATTCACAACATGAGTGATGAAGACAAGTTGTACAACTTCATGATCAACTTGCAACCTTAGGCGCAAGTGGAGTTGCGTAGGCAAGGCGTCCAAGATGTGGCAACGGCCATAACCGTTGTTGAGAGCCTCGTGGACTTCAAAAATGTTACTAGCTCGAGTGGTGATGCCAAGAAGAAGAAGGAGCCTAGAAAGGACGAGGGCCGTCAGGGAGACAAGTCTTGGATCACCAAGAGAAAGAAAATGAGGGTCGAGAAGGGGAAAGCTAAGGTGACTGGGTCTAAAGATGGTTTCAAACCATCTAAACCATCTAAGGAGAAAGGCGTGGAGACGAGTGACAAGTTCAAGGGATGTTTCATTTGTGATGGTCCCCATCAAATGAGAGATTGCCTGAAGAAGAGCAAACTCAACACCCTTGTGGCGACGTCAGAGTCCAAGGAGAGTGATGTTGATCGACGCATGAGCACCATTCAATGTTCAAATGCCGTGCGCATGATGGCCCCCAGACGACATGCCTTGATGTACCTCCGAGTGATGGCGAAGGGCCAAATGATGTTGGCCCTGGTGGACACGGGGGCTTTCCATAACTTTCTCGTGGACTCGTGGGTGGCTAAGCTCGATCTTAAGCTTACGCCGCATGCGAGTAAGTTGAAGGCCGTAAATTCGAGTGCTAAACAAGTCAAAGGCACCACGGAGGTGGAGTTGAGAGCTGGCCCTTGGAAGGGACGAGTGGAGATTAACATCGTCCCCCTATATGAGTATGACATGATTCTAGGCTAAGACTTCATAAACGTGACCGGTGCAATGCCATGCTCTAAGCTCGGGGGCATCTATTTCATGGAGCCAGGCTACGTTGGATTCGAGTCTGCCGTGTATGATGTGATCAAAGAGAAGGATATGAACAAAGAGGTGAAGTTGGTCTCGGCGATGCCGTTGAAGGTCGAGTTGAGGCACGAGGACTTGACAAGAGTTGTGTTTGTGCGTGAGGCCTCGACCGACCTATCGGACGATGAGTGATGTGATGCGCCGAGCGGATATACTCTTGGGCCATGCGAATTGGCTGATGGCACGAGGAATGTGCCATGTGATGTGCCGAGACCACCGAGCGAGGCGCAGGGCAGATTTACTCAAAGGCCGCACGGAGCGAGCGACATGAGGGAGCGAGGAGCTGTGCCGCGCGCGATGAGCAATAGGCAATGTGGTACGCGAGCGGTGCGCAAGAGATTCCATACAGTGTGCGAGCAACCGAATGACGTGCACGAGAGGCACGGGATGAGTGCATCGGTTGATATGCCGGGACGCCCGATCATTGCGCTGAGCGTTGCGTCCAACATGCCAAAATCCATCATCCGTGTCTTGAAAGTGTTCGAGGACGTCTTTCAGCCCGAACTGTCGAGAGCATTGCCGCCCCGCCGAGCGATCGACCACGCCATTAAGTTGGTGCCAGGCTCTAAGGCATCCGCTCAAGCACCTTACCGTATTGGTCCGAGGGAGTTAATTGACTGAGAGATGTTCGTGAGTGACCCTATTCGGTCACCCCCGAACCAAAGCCATCATCTGTGCAATCTGCCTCAAGCGTTCATCATGAAATACCCCCCTGAGCGATGAAAGTGAAGCCCGTTTGCTCAATACCTCAAAAGTGCTCGACGAACTCGAAACCTCCATCGCATGCGACACGGGCGCACGGTAGGGTGCCTTGCGCTTGTCAATGCCATCAAGTCGTTCGGTGCCAAGGCATCATTCCTTGGCCCACGGCACGCTAGGGATCACGCAAGGCCGTGACAAACCACCCCCACCGGATGAAGTCGATGCCTTCATCGACCGTTCATGCTCCTTCCTCCAAGCCTCAAACTCCTTTGGCTCATCCTCAAACTGCCACAAGTCCAATTCTCGCTCCCACGTTGCATCGGCCTCTGTCTCTCCCTTCCAATGAATCAAAAAGAAAACTTTTTGATTTCATCCTTCTAGCTCCATTTTTCAATCAAGTATCTTGTGGGCTGCCTTCTCATAGTGAGAAGTGATCACGGGTAGTGCCCGTCTAGCTTGCCTCCGATCCTCATCGGTGTCTACATGAAAACGCTTCAAGAAGCTCACATGAAACGTAGGATGAAGTTTCAAGTTGTCGGGTAACTTCAATCGATAGGCCACATTGCCTACTCGATGCATAACTTCAAAAGGACCATCATATCGTGGTACCAAGGCCTTTTGAACCTTCTTGGTGCTAATCAAGCGTCAAAGGTGCCGGGTCAATTTCAAAAGTACCAACTCCCCAATCTCAAACTCGACAGGGCGTCGGCCACGGTCTGCATAATGCTTCATGCGCCATTGCGCCTTCGCTAGGTTGTCGCGCACCTCGTCAAGCATCTCTTGCTTGTCATGGGCGTAGCGATGCGCGCCGGGGCACCTCATGTCAGGCGCTCGCGCAGCAACTTCGTGCGGGGTCATTGGTTGTCGGTTGTTCACCAACTCGAACGGACTAAACATAGTGACCGAGGACTTATGCAAGTTATAGCAAAATTGCACAAAGTCCAACAACTCCACCCACTCTCTTTGTCTCGCCGTCACGTATTGCCTCAGATACTCTTCAACAAGAGCATCCATCCTCTCCATCTGGCCATCGGTCTGAGGATGGTACGCGGTTGAGAACCTCAACTCCGTGCCCATCAATTTGAACAAGGTTGTCCAAAAGTGTCCCGTGAAGCGGGTATCCCGATCACTCACAATGTCCTCTGGGATTCAAAAGTACTTCACAACGTGCCTAAACATCAACTCGGCCGCCACTTGGGCCGAGCACTTGGCAAGGCTAGAATGAACACCGCATACTTAGATAGTCGACACACGATCACCAATATGGAAGCCATGCCTTGAATCCTCGAAAAACCAACAATGAAGTCCATGGAGATGGATTGCCATGGACGCTCCGAGATAGGCAAAGGTTGCAACAAGCCAACTTCCTTCTTCCATTTCGTCTTGTCCAGTTGACAAACAAGACACGTACAAACATAATCTTCCACGTCCTTCTCCATCTTAGGCCAATGGTAGTACCGAGACAAGAGTGCCATCATCCTCTCGGCTCCCAGGTGGCCTGCCCATTGTGGATCATGAGTCTTCCTAAGGAGTGTGCGCCTCAAGTCCAAATTAGGGACATAAACTCGTCCCTCTTTTGCATACAAGCGATCATCCTCCTGGTAGTAACGTTTTAAGACCCCCTCCCTCACTTCTTTCACAAGTATTTGGTACAAAGCATCACTAGGAACGGCATCTCACACACAGTCCATAAACTAGGACTCCACCAAGTATAGGGTGGTCACATACTCCTTCACATCTTTTCTACTCAAAGCATCAGCCACATTGTTATGGATCCCCAGACGATGGATCCATTCAAAGTCGAATTCACCAAGAAACTCTTGCTATCTTGCTTGTTTGGGACTCAACTTCCTTTGTGTACGAAAGTAAGTATTCGCTACATTGTCGGTCACCACCATGAATTTTGTCCCGAGCAAGTAGTGCCTCCACATCTCAAGGCATTGCACTACAGTCGTCTTCTCCTTCTCGTGAGTTGAATAGCGTTGCTCGGCATCTTTGAGCTTTCGGCATCTTTGAGCTTTCGGCTCTCAAATGCAATAGGATGTTTATCTTGCACAAGCAAACCACCTAGTGCACGGTCACTAGCAGCAACCTGCACCTCGAATGGCATGTCAAAAGATGGTAGCCTCAATATTGGCTCGGTGGAGATAACTTTCTTCAAGGCCTCAATGGCTTGATCACACATATTACTCCATCTCCACGGCTGATCTTTCTTCAATAGGTCGGTCAAGGGCGAAGCAAGCAAGTATCCCTTGATAAACCTACGGGAGTAGTTTGCTAGGCCAAGGAAGCTCCTTAGCTTATGGACCTTGGTAGGCGCCGTCCACTCAACGATTGCCTCCACTTTCCTCGGGTCCATTTTGATGTGTCCTTGGTTAATGATATGGCCAAGGAATTTGATCTCTTCCTTGCAAAACTCACATTTCTCCATCTTCGCATAGAGAGTGTGGCACCTCAGCTTCTCGAGCACCAACCTCAAGTGCTCTTCATGGTCGGTTAGTGATTGGGAATAGATCACAATGTCTTCCAAGTACACAACAACAAACCGATCCAAGAACTCGTACAACAAATCATTCATTAAGTTATAAAAGGTAGCTACCTCCCCAAGTAATGATACAAGGGTCTCTGAGACCCGCAACTGTACTGGCACGGCCATATCAAATATGGACCTGTGAGCACAAAAGTGTTGATTGCGAGGTACAAGCCTACAATACAAGTCTCAACATGGCATGCCTAATTGGACTTGAGGGGGGTGTATGTGTCCCACACGGCTAATAAACAAAGGACATCAAATGTTTAAATATGAATGTGTACCACAAAATGAATACCTTAGTACTAAGGTTTTTAGGGACCGATTCACATTTAATCTTGTCAGGAATAAAGCCTACGAAGACCCAAAACACCTACAACTCCCCAAGCTCTGGTACAATTTTTTGAAAACAAAGTAGGTTGGAACTTCGCCCACCAAAGACATCGCCAGAGTTGTCCGATTTGCCTAACAGGCTAGGTTATCACCGGCAAAGATCAAGATTCACCTATTAGGACGCTCGAGGGAAAATTCACTCATCATAATAGAGCAGAATTCTCTGTCCAAAGAACCTTGGATAGAATCTCCTCGTGTAGATATACATCCCCCTTAGAACAGAACTTCCACATATTGTCGAGAATATCGATTGGCAACTCTTCATGACTGGGCTCCAGCCCCAGGGAAAAACATAAATCTTAATATTTTAAAATTTTATGATTCCTTTTTATTAATTAAATTATTTATCACTTCTTATAAAAAAAAAAGCAAAAACAGTTTTGTTGATGCGATGCTTCTTCCTACACTCGACTAACCACCTCAGAAACTTTGAGTAAAATAATAATCCTTGCCAATTTTTGTGAGAGTATATTTTTTTTTCTCTTGTAATTATAAAAGTTGGGCCAAACAATCTTTTGAATCTTTATCTGAACCCTAATCTCCGAATCTAATGTTGGTTTTAAATGGAAACTATTGGTTCTTGTAAGAAAATAGTGAATGAGAAGTTCTAGGTTGTGTTTGCTAGAGTTCGATGGAACTAATGATTATTTTTCTTTGCTAGAATTTGCTGGATTGTTTGTTAAGTTTTCGTTAACTGGATTGTTTGTCTTTTAGAATCAAGTTTTAAGGTAATAGTTATACTTCATATATGTTGTAGTGGAGAATTAATCTTATTTTATTTATTAAAATATGTATTTTTATAAATAAAAAATTAATTGATTTTTATATGTATTTCCACTTCTATGGGGTTTGACTTTTGAGATTGTCACAATTAGGGCTTTGCTCACCAACAAATCCGTCTTCCCCGTCGTGCTATTGGCGACTGAAGCTATTCTCCACTTCTGTAAGGAACCTCTTATTCCAACAATTGATGGTGTCGTGGATACGGATCCATGTGACTTGTAAGAGAAAACATGCAAAACAAGTTGGAACGATTTGTCAAACTTCAAAAGTGTTTAAATAGTAAAGTATTATTTGAAATTCGTTTGAAATGTTATAAACGTTTATGTAATGTTTATATACTGAATAAATAAATGTTTTCAACTCATATAAATAGGCTAAGTACTTATTCATTCGATATAACGAACGATACAAACTATACGAGATTTCTCTGTCTGCCTAACCATCTACGAGGCATAGACTTGATTTGTGAATACCTAACGAGACTCTGGTAGACTCGTTATCCGGATATTCAATCTGATCACACTTCCGCAAAAGGTAACATTATCGTATTTTGATTTGTTAAATTTAAATTCAATTTTAGATACGTTCTAGTTATTGGATTATGGTGGTATCAGAGTAAGGTTCCGGATCGGATTATATTCGTTAATAATTCGATTTATTCGATTATTTTAAATCTGTTACTAATCCGGTTCTTGTTTGATTTTCGGTATTATTTATTCAAATCGATTTTTGGACCACCGCCCTCCGTCACCCACCATCGCTCACGGCAGCGCGTGTCCATCACGCGCTGGCACATGAGGCTCGGCCAGATCGGAACTGCGCTTTATGTATACATGCCACGGCGGAACGGCACATTCCTTGTGTTTTTCGCCTGCATTCGTTGCGCAGGCCGCACCTCCGTCATCAGCCAACCATATCGCCCATCAGAATTAACGGCGGCGGTACGTGTGAGTAACGCGCCACCAACCTTGCGCGTATAGGCGCGTACCCATTCCCCAGCCGCCACTCTTCGCCCAGATCTATGGAGCTGGGCCGAAAAGGCCAGATCCAACCAAAATAAACCACCTCGGGGTGGCGTGTGATTTACAACCGAGTTTGAAAATCGTCGAATCGCGATGGGTTTTCGGTGAAAAGCGCGGATCTGGCCAAAAAAAGAGGATGCGGAAGAAAAAGGGGCCGGAGAACGGCGGGTTCACCTCATCACGCGGACTGAAACACGGTGGAGTAACGAGATCCATGGAAGACATCACCGGACGGACGATTTCACAGCAGAACGACGATTGCGCAAGAAACGCGGTCATGGAGGAGGAGGAGGCGGACAAGAGAATCGTCAGCCCAAAAAAACATTCTGACAAAAATGTCGCGATCTAATAAAATCCAACTTTTTATAGTTGAATGAATTGGGCATACAAATGATACGGCCTTCATTTGTTTTGGGGGCCACCAGATTATTTTTCGATTGGGCCGTCGATTTGTTGGGCTGGACCATTTAAATAAAAAAAATTGGCGGCAAAATTGGCCCAATTTAGTCATTGACGAAAAAAATTATAGTCAGCATTAGTTTGCCAGTTTTTGCAGCCCAACAATTTCTATTTGTTAAAAATTGAAATAGAGGCCCAAATAAGCATCTATATGTCAAATGTATTTAATTATGCATGAATTAGGAATTATTTATTTGCTATGTGCAATTAATTTATATTCTTTAGTATGCGTGATTAGGGATTAAATTTGCTTAGTGCATTTTAATTTGTAGCATGCA
>JAOWBN010183534.1:0-16676 GCA_028565015.1 Pinguicula moranensis
CCGACACAGAAGGAGATCATCATCGACGTTCCATTGGCGAACAAGCTCATCTGGAGAGGCTTCAGCTGGCCTGTTGCTGCATATAGAGAGTACTTGAATGGAGAACTCATTGATCCCAATTATTAGTTCCAAATTCAGGTTCCTAATGCAGATTTGTTTTCACTACATATGTCATATTATCACAAGGCTGGTTAGGTTTCAAATCATGGAAGTTTGGATATTTGATGAGATTCATAAAGATTTGCTTTTATGTTGCAGGGCTTAATGCAGGAGAAGCAAAAAAGATAAACTGCTTAGGGGCATTTGTTGTGGGCAAATTGCATGTAGCTCTGATACGAGGAAACCTATATCTTGTACTTTGCTTTTTTCTGGAATGAAAGAGTTTTTCGTCGATAATGAGAGATTCTTAGAATATTAGTTAAAGTTGGGGTGGAAGCTAATCAGATTTGTATATTTATATTTTGATTTCTTTTTGGATTCGGTTATAGAAAGTCAATGGCGGACCGAGGGTAGGCCTGACCCTAACTTGGCTAGTCCCCTCCCCCACCCCACCCCCAAAATATAATTTTTTTTATTAATTCAAAAAAAATTAGAAAATAAGAAACTATATAAGTTTTTCTAATTTGCATAGACTTGCATATTAAAAAATAACATAGTTATCATGAATGATATATTTTTTTTGATAAGTCTGATATAAATTAAGTGGTATACTCAGCCAACCTCCACCCCACCCCCAAAATATAATTTTTCTTCTTAATTAAAACAAAAATTAGAAAATAAGAAACTATATAAGTTTTTCTAATTTGCACAGACTTCCATATTAAAAAATAACATAGTTACCATGAATGATATAAATTAAGTTGTATACTCAGGCAACAGTCTCTCTTTTCCTACTCTATTTTCATTATTCGCCAAAAATAATTTAATAAAATAATTTATGTTTATGAGTTTCTCAAAAATCAAACAATTTTATATCTTTTTATTTTTTTAATGGAGATTCTTTTATATGTTTGGCACATATAACTAATGAAGTCCCAGTAATCTTAAATATAACAGGAAATAAGTGTTGAAATCATAATAGAAAATATTATCACCCAAAAAAATTATTTTTACTCCTAAATACCTTTTTTTTAATGCAACACAGAATTTTTAGCCCTCCTAAATCTTTTTTTATAGATCCGCCCTTGAGAAAAGTAATAACTAAAACCAAAATCAAATTAAATTAGACATACATAAGATGCCCTTTTTATAAATGTTGTAGAATACAAAACATGAAGGGGTTACCTTTTCGGTACTCTCTCCCGAAAGGGAAGTAACCTCAAAAGTGCTGGAAACAAACGCAAGCCTATATCTCTCAAAGGAGAGGAACTCGCCAACGCGGAGACGGCGGGAGCTTCGTTCGTCAACCTTGAGGATTTTGTATGATGAGACAAGCATGCCAATGGCCATACATAGATCTAAATATGGTAGAGATTGGATATTGTCGATTGGAAAACTAAGTGAATAAAGAAAACTTGATGGCAAAAACAGGGGATTAAGAAGAAGAGTAGACTGTATGCATCTAGTTTGTGGACAAATCTACAGGAGACACTAAGTTCCAACTGGATTTCCCAAAACACAAAGATTAGGCTAGGCTAGGCTGTGGTGAAGGCATCAAATTTGGAGAGAGAAATGCTAATGACATAACCCTTGCAGAAAGATATCCAAGGTTATTTAGAGTCACATCAAACAAAGATATCATGTTAGAAGCAGGTAATTGGGCTACAAATGTTTGGCACTAGACATGGTCTTAGAGGAGACAATTGAGGGACTTTGAACTTGGTGATCTAATTAATCTATGTTGTTTTCTACAGGATATAACACCAAACATATTAAGCAAGGACAAGTATCTCTTTGAAGGCAGTACGGATGGCAGGTACATAGTAAAGGCTGCTTAAAAACTAATCGTGGATGCACTGCCTTCAACTTACACATTTGAAGAAACAAACAACCTTCTTTGTATTTGGTATTACTTTGCTCCAAAGAAACCTATAGTTTTTGCTTAGAAGTTGATACAGAATGCACTGCCAATCGAGGAGATTCTTCAAAGGAGACACATCATACCTGATGGACAGGATATAAGTTGCACATTGTGCCACTCAGGTAATGGATCTATTGAGCACCTTTTCAATAACTATTTGGTGATTGTGCAGATTTGGTGGACTGTAAAAGCATGGCTCTCTTCTGATGACATGGGACTACCCAATGAACTTCAGGCCCCTACACTACATACTTTCCTAGCAGCTAAACCACGTGAAGTAAATGTAGATGCCTGAAAATCAATATGGTTGGCTATGATCTGGTTGACATGGAAGCAAGAAATTTCTCCCACTTCCAAGCCATGGAAATAAATACAATGAGGATTGTGCAAACTATATACAGAACATCTTGGCTCTAGATTAGATCAAAGAGAACAAAACGATTATTCCCATACTCCATCACGGATTGGATGATAAAACTAACAAGATGCGTGCATTTTACAACATGATCAGCAGGATTGTTCTGCAACAGGCTCTGACTAGACCAACTTAAGAAGCAATACCCAAAAAATGCTCTCATCTGATATATCACTGTAAATATAATTCAAAATGAGTTGTGTACCATTTCTCAATAGCAGTTGGGACTTGATAGATTGACAGCCATGACTTTGGAATCTATATTTGCAAAATTTGACTGATGATATGTTGATAACCATGATCCGTGTAGTTGAGTTGTGTACCAATTAAATTGATATGTTGACAACTACGAAGATGGGGGACTAATTTACCAACAACATCTCATTTATTGACTGAGAGATTTGATGAGGAAAGTATTGACCTCACGAGGGGTGCTATTCAACAAACTGTTGCAGAGCAATCCTCAATCCCTCAAAAATCAAAACAGAAGGCAATGAAGGGAATTTGATTGAGCAACTCTATATGTACATAGTAGTTGTCCTTTGCATTTGTAATCGGCAGTCTTTTGTATTTTTAGGTATATTTTTTGTGATACTTTCTTTTAGTAATAAATTTGGCTTACCCTAAAAAAACCCTCGAGGAAAGTCCAGATGAATCAGAAGAGCCCCTGAGAGGAGGAGATTCCAAGGAGTCCTAGTCCTCCAAAGGCACAGCTCCATCACCTTGACGAAATTATGGAGATAAAAGCGGGTCTGAGAGAAGCCTATGGAAAAATAGGAGATTGGTGGGACAAAGGGTGTCGAGAAGGATGAATACATGATGATATCGAGCCTTCAATTAAGTGCTAGTGGGCGATGATGAGAGGTTCGGAGTTTCCATATTAGAAGAAAGCTAGTGCCTTAAAAAACATTTTTTGAGGAGGTCTTGGTTGCCACAGATTATGGGTATCGAGTACCAAAGAAAATACCTGCGTGTATTGGGAAGTCCCTGTCGCATGCGGCCAGATTCAAAAACCAAATGGAAGTCATCGGCGAGTCTAGGCCATCACTTGTCAAGTCTTCTACCTTACTCTCATCGAGAAAGCCTAAAAATGGTTCACATTCTTACCTCAAAGGTCAATAATGGGTTGGAGGATTTTCTCTCGAAGATCGTGCAATACTTCACGAGTCTAAAAAAAGAAACATCGGACCATCGTTCACTTTCCAGAAATCATCCAACGAGAGGGCGAATTCCTTGTTAAGTTCCTAGAGCGTTTCATCGTAGTGTATGAAAACATCCCCGAGCTTATTTTCTTTATCAGAGTCAAGTGCTTGTCGCATGCCCTGCAACCGGTGACAATGTAATGTGCGGTGTATTGTTCATAAAAAAATAGTGGTCAAATTTGAAGTTGTGTAAACTTGAAACTTGAATTGATGTTGAATGATGTGAAAATGGAAGGCACAAAGAATTATCTTAGCTGTTCGCATTCTGTCATACAGATTCTAAAAGGAAATGAACTCGAGACCTATGTGCACAAACCTTGTGAAGAATCAGTAGATAAGGATAGTACATAGTGAAGATGTGGAGTTTGATCAATTCTTCAATTGGAGATTAGTTGATAAACTCTATGATACCAAGGGATAAAACTCCCTTTGATTCACACCATACAACTCCCGGAGCTGAGGGGCGGAGTGACTTGCTGATTATTATGGTGTGGGTGTACGGATGTAAGTGCGAATAAGAACTAGCATGCCCAAACTTTAATCTTCTAGAATTGCTTATCTATTATATTGGCCAAATGGGCTTATATATTGAATTTACAAGGGGTAGCATAGTCTTTTCTTCAAAACGTAACAAGTAACGTCTAGCCCACTTATGGGTGATGACCGTGGCATGTTATATTATTTTCAGGTGGTAGAGGATGATTCCCATCTCCTCGACTAGGGATCAAGATGGATAAAGCGTGTTTGGCGACTGTAATAGGCTTTTATCGGAAGGATTTATGTGGACACCTTTTTCGCATCGTCTTTGGATGCACGTCTGAGATTCTCCTTGGATGATCGTCCGAGTTGATCTTCCTCAACATCCGATAGAGTGGGTTCTTGGGAGATCACCGAGCTTTTTGAGCTTTTCCTTAGAGGTAGCTTTACAACATTCCTCATTTTCTCATAAGTAAGACCTCTTTGATGGGTCCTTTGCCATACTTTTTGCCTCCCCCATCCCCCAAGTTTAAAGGTTATACATTTATGACCCTTGAACTTTCACTGCTTCCCCCTTTTGGGCTTTTATAGATGTTTTGAGTACCTTTTGAAGCTCCCCCTGCCCTTCTTTTTTATTTATGCTCCAGCCACATTTCCTTTTCCTACTACTTCAGGTGTGTTGCTTGTTCGTCAATTTTCCTTTTTCTTTCATTCATTGTACATAGCGAGATAGCTTTTGTGGTGTCATGGGAAAGTATAAAAAATCATTGAGTTTGGGTGAAGCATCCGTTGGTCCAGAGAGTAGCTAGTCATGGTCGAAGTTCGGCAAGAGAGATGTTTCCTTGCATGATTTCCCTTCAAGTTATTCTCCTTCCTTAGGTATCCCAGTCAGCTCATATCTTGAGGGCAATTTGCCCAGATCTCTGCCTTTTCAAATGGGTGGTCTCGGTGATTACTTAGAAATCTTCAGAATAGATTAGGTAGGGTGAGATACCATGTCCCACAGGACTATTCTTTGATAGTGCCTTCTCTGGAAGACAAAATTCTCCATTCTCCTCTTGGGTGCTTCGTACTTTGCAAGGCTCACTTGCAAGGGGTTAGCCTTTGCTTCCATCCATTCATTATCTCTTTCTTTTCGGATCGCTGGGAAGTTTCATTCCATTTGGGTCCGAACGCGTACACTTAGCTTGTGCCTTTTATCATTGTCAAATTTTCCCGTTGCAATTTAGTGTCCGCACACTTTTTTGCTTCTTCTAGGCCTGTGTCAATTTCGTTCCTTCAAAAATTCATGTGCATACCTCCATCCCCATAGAGGGATGAAGATAACCTCAAATCTTCCTTCTTCGTTTGAGGATTGGAAGAGTAAATTTTTGTCAAACCTCCCTCCACATTTTCCACAATTTTCCCCTCATCGTGGATTTGCTCAGTCTACTCTGCAGATGCTGAAAACAGAGGCCTCCCAAGGAAGTAATTTCTCTTATTCGTGACTGTAGACGCCCTACAAAGTGTACCTCGAGGAGGCAATATTGGTTCAAGTGTGTCTTCCCCCTGCATGAGTGTTGTTTTCAGGTTCCCTGGGTGAGCGAGGTGTTCCTCATTGGGTGGCTTGTCATGATATGCTTGATTTACTTACTATCAAATTTATTTCGTTGTAGCGTTGAATGTGTTGGGAAGAATTCATCATTTCTTGTCGAAGAACCTTGCCAAGGAGCTACAATCGTCAAAGCCTTATTGGGCGACTTTGTCCATGAACAATTCCACATTGGAACGAGGTATCTCTTTAGTGAAGGCTCCCCCGGATTACTTTATGATGGCACAAAAAAAGTCACATTTGGCATTGTCAGTGTCGGTCTTGCCTCGTTCACATTTGACAAAGAGTTTTATCTTGTGGAAGAGTCCTTAGAATGAGGCCAATTCCCGGGTGTAAGAAACCCAAGAAACGTTATCCTGAACGCTAGTTGCGCATTGCCTCTATCACGCTTCCTTGGATCAAGAATCTATCTATGGGAAAGGTCGCAGATGCCAACATCGAGTATGCGTGTCTACAGAAGGAATGGACTCGCGGATGATGGTTCAAGCAACCCCTTGACGTCACTAGCCAACCTAGTTGATGCAAACATTATAGGGGTGAATCTGGGGATGCTGTTGGAGCAATGCTTTTAAAGGATATTGCTCCTGAATAAGTTATCAGTCAAGATAGTGGGCACCCCGATCCCTGTTATTGGTTGCTCATTGTTATATTTCTTATTCGTTGCTTATCTTAATATCAGCACACGACATTGGAGAATGCATTAGGGAACAAGCTTTGAAGTCACTTGAGTCCATGGAGGAATTGAGGTAGAAGAAAGCGGCGTTGACAATAAAGAAGAAGGAATTGGACCATGAAATGGCCCAGGATCGGGAGGAAATGGTTGCCTTGAAGTTGGGTACTGAGGCGGTCTACTCGGCAAGGGAGCAGTTGGAGTGCCAAGTCCATCAACAGGCAGAGGAGCTCAGGTCGACAAAGTCCAAGCTTCAAGGAGAGATTTTGGTGGAGTTCTTCTCTGGCAAAGTTTTTAAAAATGCTCTACGAGCTTGTCTTCAAAAAACTATTGTGAAGGTCTGGCTCCATATCCGCTCTTACTTGAACAATAGCAAAGTGACATACAATTATGCGCTCCTTGACCTCAGCAAGGATGAGAAGCTCAAAGACTATCCTCCCTGTTGTTCCAGACCCTATTCACGAGACACTCTACGAATAAAAAAAGTAGTGGAACGAAAATATTCTTCTTTAAACATGTAGTTTCCTTGTTGTTTTCCCTTTGAGGATATTCTCCCTTTGTATTCTCGGTGTTGAGTTGAACTTGTAACATTGGACTTTATTGGTTTGTACTTGACGATTAGCTCTCAAACCATGTCTGTTTTGAACCCCCAACTTTTGAGTTTCCTCTCAGATAAGGCAAGCATTCTTGTAAGGTTTTCTTACGTGAAATTCCTCCCTCTTTTATTTTTCTCATGTTGCACTGTAGAGGATCCATGCAACTGCTGAAGAGCGCCGCCAATTTTGGCCCCATCAATTTTGGAAGTTTCATTGCTACTGAACTTTAAATTCCATTTATCTTATTCATGCCTTTGGTGGGGACAAGGTCAGGCGTGCGTTCACCAAGGGAGCAATTTTTTCTAAGCTGCCTTGGGAACTTAGGTGATGACATGCATTGCCATGCAGTTACTTTTGTCACATGGAACCTCAGCGGGTGATGCACTTTCTAAAGTGATTGAATCTAGAATTTGAGAACAAGTGTCAGCACTTTTTACACAGTTTACACAGTTTACACTTCCTTCCATTGAGGATGCTTAAGGTTCCATGAGTTAGGAGGAGAATCGACTGAAGTTTATGATTGTAACCATTGACTAAGCCACTACTTGTTCTGCATTGGTTGTCACTAATTTTTCAACACTAGAGTTCACTCCAGAGTGTTATAGTTGTGTTCAATGTGGTCATATTAGTAGATCATGCCCATCATATGGCATGAATGTACAACATGTTAGAGGTCGTGGTAGTGGACAAAGAAGAGGAAGAGGTGGCGGGAATGCTAGAAATAGTGTAGCACATCTGAGTGTACCAGAAGGAGGGGAGTCAATCCAATCAGTTGAGACTACTGGCCGTTAACTTGAGCAATGGAAGACTTTTACAGCGCGTGCAAATGTGATTGAGGATAGAGTTGGTGCCATTAATGGAACTGTTTCCACTCACTTTGGTAACACAGCTATATATGCCCATTCGGGCATAGACACTTGCAATTTCATGTAGTCCTAGAGTATTTTCCAAATGGATAGTTGACTCAGATGCATCTAGCATGTCACAAGTGAATCAACCTTTCACATATAATGGAAACATCAAAAAAGAGGATGGCACCTCACAACCCACCAGAGGGAAGGGATCAGTAATGTGTACTCCTTTCATCACATTGTCTAATGTTCTTCATTGACAATGTTTGATGTTGAGATAATTTTGAGATTTGGCGAGAAGAACCGAAGGAAGAAGAAGAGAGAAATCTTGCGTGAAAGTAGAGAGAAGGAAGAAGAAAGAGAAAGCTTATTTGCATAAACCATCACAACCTAATATTTGGATTTGGGTGTGTATATATAAAGAACTTTCAAGTGGTGGTGCAGCATCAGTACATGGAGGCTAATAGTATTGCATATGCTTTTGCTAAAAAAGGATCAGTAGGGATCAACCAGACCATCTTCGCTCACTTGCTTTTGGAGAAGGAAATCTAGGGAAGAATTAAAATGAAAAATGGAGAATGACCTACATGAGAAAAAAGTAGATGAAGGGCTAAATGATGCAATTACATGGAGAACCAACCTATAATATCGTCTTTGTGGGGAGCGAGGGGAAAAGCAAAAGTAAAAGTATGCGATAGGTTTGCATGCGATCCTGATTCTCTGTTGTATGTGGTTTGACATTCTCCCAAAGAATGCCAATAAATGAATTAATTAATTAAAACAAAGAAAAAGAGCGATTATGATTATATTTATCTGAATCAACACATTTCTTTCTTTAAAAAAATTTGAAGTACAAGGACATACATGCAATAAAAAAAACATGAGCCGTGGATGTGCCTCTGCAAGAAATAACGCATTATGAAGTCAGCAACGTCTCCAAAATTGGTAATAAATGAACAAAAGAAAAGTTGAAGAGCAATTGGAGCACCAGTTGTTCCATTCAGTTCTTTGGATCTTATTGAGGCCATATAAGCCAAAGCACTTTTTGCTAGACAGCTTAATTAATTTATAGATTATCACAGACCTTGGGTCTGGTTCCAACATTAACTCAGGTCCATCCACGGCCCCCATCATCTTGCAACAAAGAGGCCTCCATGTTGTCACCAATCTGGATGACTTAGCTCAAAAGCAGGGGTCATGGACCCTACTATGCCGCCGGCTATAGTAGTTTACATTGTAGGACCAAGTTGCCATGGTCATCGCTGTAGGGTGTAAGAGCTGCCGACGTGTTTGAAGCTGAAGACTAAACGCACCATATTTCCCACTAGACGTGACCGATTAACAGAACCAGTAGTTCCCGTTTGGTTCATTTTTTGTGAATCATAATTGGAACCGTTGGTGGCCGGTTAGCCGGTTCACTCCAGCACGGTTCCGATATCATTTTCGATAAGGTCAATTCAACAATTAGATAGAGTTAATATTTTTGTATTTTAAATATCAAAATTATATTAATCTTTTTTCACCATATAAATATGAAAATTTATATAACAACTATTAAGTTATACCTATGAGAACATTGGCAAAAATCTCGATTTTGAAGTTCTAGGCCGTTTTGATATTTTTTTCATTATATTTTGCATTCTTTCTAGCACTGTTCCACTAGAATCACTACTACTACTATGAGAACATTGGCAAAAATCTCGATTTTGAACACTAATACCCAAACGTACTTGATATTCTGAGTACAAATCATTTAACAAACTCGTATTTTTTTCAAATATGATCCTATAATCGAAAATGGGTATACCATTGATGAGCCGACTTTATATCTAATAAATGCAGACTATTTGACTCTGATTTTGCTCAATAAGGATGATGGGACACGCCTTTTATACATGTTTTCCTTCCTTTTGCAGAACAGTTCATTAATTGTTTTTTGAGAGAAAAGGAAGAAACACAATACCAAAAGCAAAGGTTTTGCCTCAATTATCCAAAGTGTGGGACTAGCTCCTAATCAAATGGCCATGCAAGGTTATACGTACACACATCTTCGCGTGCTACATTTGGTAGGCGGACAAATGTACCCCTGCACTGTACTTGAAGCTTCCACGAGAGCTACCGAAGTGATATAAAAGGCATAAACCAATACAAAGAGATGGGAGGATGCACGGTAGCCGGATTGTTCAAAGAAAAGAGTTTTGAGTCACCATCTTGGAGCTCTTGCTCAAGAGAGAACTGATCTGATTCTCTATTTATCTTGTGATGAACTCAATAATGTGTGTTAGTGGAATGGCTCAAACCTTAAGCATGAGCTAAACCGCTAAATCCAGGGGCGCAATGTAACCCTTGAAGAACTCGAGGAGATTATTGAATATTTACCATATTTTAGTTGTTTTTTTGGTGTTTGATCTTGCTGTTCTTCATCCTTATCTGTTTATGTCTGATCAACATGAGTAGATGCACTAAATAATGGGAGGTCGAGAGACACAAGTTATGCTAGGCGTAGTAAGGTCCACATCGGTTGCTATAGCATGAGAATGATTATAGAATCAGTGTTACCATGTAAGGATCACTTGAGAGCAATGTCTCTGATTTATTTGTATGTGACATCGAGAGATGATCATCTATAAATAATAAAAGGATGCTTACAGCTCGAGAGAAATAAGAATCTAGGATAGGTTAATCCGGTAGACACAATATGATAACATGAATAATCAGATTATAATTCTACCCAAGAGACTTAAGTGCTAAAGTTGCACTCCCCCTGGATGTCTCCAACCTCTGTACTTGACTTATCTTCATTCCACTGCATTTTAATCATCTTTGTTCATTGCCTAATTCATAGCTTAATGACTAGATTAACATCAACTTCAACTCAGTTTTATTCGGTTCAAATTGCATGAAACTTGTGAAAGTTAGTGATTGTTTATCCAAAACCTTGTGGTTCGACATCCTTATCACCACTCTATTACTTGTGCGACTTATACACATGCAAGAATAGTGCAACAAGTTTGTGCGCATCAACTACCCATGACAAATCTATTATAATACTGTTCTAATGATGTCCTTAAACCTTGTAATTTAATCCGTGAGTATAAAACATTGGCAATAAGATTAAGTTATAGTATATGAAGAAGCTATTTATATCATTTTTTCTATAATAACATCTAAATAACCATTTAAATTAGTTTCACCTTCAAAATATGTAAAAATATATTACTAATAAAACTATTCAATAATGTTTTATAAGCAATGGTTAATTGAAGTAGAGTGTAATCAGAGTTTCAACGGGTTGCAACATAAAAAGAATTTTTTGTCGGCCTAACATTGTGATGCTTACATAATGCAACCATTCTTTCATTACCTTTTGTTAACTTGCCCAAAATTTGACAGTCTTTTTAATCGGATTAATGCTTCAATCAATACATTTGAAAGTATATTGTACACATAAATTAATTTGAAAAAATGTCCACCGCAAGAAACTTGACATGTTATATACACTATGTTGTAAAGGAGAAACATTATCAAAAAATGTTATATACATTATTGTTGTAATTATATTCTTCTAATATAACCATTATCAAATTGTATATATTTTATGGTGATTTATCAAACACCTATATTCAATGACCATTTTTTGTATATTCCATTCAGTATCGATCCAATGATAAGTTATTCTCATGTAACTATAATTTCTAAAATGATCGAATCATATATCGCAACATAAAGAAACTTTTTGTTGCATATTTAAAAAATCTTTGCATAGTTTTTGTTAACCGTCAATCCCAAGGGCAAGTTTTTTTTAAAAAAAAATTAATATAAAAGCCGGTTAACCATCCGGCCATATAATTTGAGGTTGGGCTATCCGATATAATTTGGCCAGATCTCAGGCGGTTGATTTCTGTTTTCAAATAAAAGCCGCTGCGCGGTTGAGTCAATAAATCTGTATGGATTTGTGGTTTGCGCAGTAGAGACAAGTCCATATTACTATTCTAGTAAAACATATCAGGAATATTACTAGACTAGCAAAGTATCATGAGATTTTATTCTACTAATTGCAGAGATGAAGAAATACACATTGTAATCGTACAAAAGGGAAAAACAACTAAAAAATTCGCTGTGGTTTTACAGAAAACTTTTTCTTGTTACCGGCGGGGCGGATATTCGCAAACATGCAACAAGCCCAATAATGTTTAGAAAACCGAAAAATAGAAAGAATAAATAAAATATTCAGATACGGATCACATTTCCAGAGCCAAAGCTTTGTTTCTTTTCGAACTGTTTTCCGAGTTACAAATTACAACGAGCTTTTTTGTATCTACTTGTTGGCTGGTTTGGAGGAATACTGAAAAATTGGTGAAATCCTGACGGAGAATGAGGGCACCGGGGAAGGAGTTTAAGCCCTGGAACTTGAAGTAACTCTGAAATGGGAAAGTTGAACTGCAGAGAAAAATCAAGATAAATAATGCAGCAGAAGGCGTTTCCTTTTGATTTGTCTCACGGCTCGTTTTTTGTATTATATTCAACCCAGAATCAAATGAGAGAGAGAAAAACAATGGTAGCAGGTTCAATAGAGTAATCTTTCAAACATTGTCGATTGAATTGATCTTTACCTCATAGTTTTCCCCAGTGCATTTCTAAGAAAATGTTAAATCCTTATTCTATGACTTCTCTCTACAATACTTCAAACACGTGACATTTAACGGTAAAAAATACTAACGTTAGACAAAAACACCTAGGTTGACGAGACGGCAACTCCCATCATAGTGGTGCCACTTCCGACGAGATTGCTCCGCTAGGGAACAGTCGGACATGTCGGTTAAAACTAGGGATCGCCAAATGGAATCACGGAATTTGGAATTGTTAAGATTTTCTTGACACTTAATTCACAAAACCTGTTAGCACAAAATCTGACAGTGTAAAGCAAATAAGAAGTAACACAAGAACACGCGATTTATCCCGTGGTATCCAAAATTTCGAAGAATCTTGACTAATCCACGTTGAGCATCCGGCTTTACGGATAGAGCTCGCTGTATGGGTGCTTCACTAACAATCAGATGAATACTGTTCTTTACACACAGTAGCACTCAAAAGCACTCTCAAGAACCGGCCAAACACACTTGACCTAGATGATCTTTACCGGCCAATCTATAACAGAGAATCAACCGCCTGAAACTCACAAACAAGAAGCCCTAACAATCTCACATAAACTTGGAGATAGCTAACTTCTAAAGATTACAGAACAAGCTAGAGAGTAGAGAATGAGTCGTTCGCTCGAACAGAAGAAGGGTCTCGAAGAAGCTGCGCTCCTCGAAGACACGCCTTTTTTTTTTTCTTTTTATACTCTAGGTTTTTCATCTGATCCGTCCACTTTCTTTTAGATCCAACGGTTGAAATGTCTTGATGCTTCTCTTCTTCAAACGACACAGTTTAGCAAAACAGATATTGGAGATCACTTAAAATACTTCAATATCATGACAATCTCGAAAACTGTTTGCACAGCACAACACATTAAAGAAATAAAAAAATTTTTAGATCAGGGGCAAGGCAATTTTTTATTGATTAGCACAAGTAGTGAAGGTTTACAAAACTACCACTGGAAAGTGAAAGCAATGCAACATAAGGGCTAACGCCACGGGGGACGTAGCCAATAATATAAATTTGAGGGTTAATTTTTTTTTTTAAGAATAAACTTTTTTGAGGGAAAAATTACATGTAAAAATATATATTTAAAATTTAACATATTTTTTTTTTAACGACACTACGAGTCATACGCCTTGAACATTGGTAATTATAAGAACCGGGGATGCCGACCCAGTACCCATTCGACAATCACGTGCTTCGTCAGATCCTATTCGCTCAGAATTCACCATGCATGCACTACGTTACATTAACTTGAGAATAATACGCAAGATTGAAGATAGGAGGAACTTTGTCCTCACCTACTTGGTTTTTCCAGTGCTAATGATGAGAGAATTGCATGTGGTTTGTTGATGGCGACGTGTACGCAATGCATTCAACAAATGATAGAGATTCAATTTTATGGAGTTTTGGTCACCGGTGCCTTGTACAGATTTGGAATAGAAATTGCATTATCCTCTCCACCTCAATTAGAGATACGCAACACAGGCAGTCCGACCTGTGCCGCCCGTACAAAATGGTTCACCGGACCAGACCCGCCCGTTTAAAAACTAGTGGCGACGGTGGTCAAGTGAAAAACGAGTTGGCCTAACCCGCCCATTTTTTCTTAGGTGCGGTCGCGGGTTCTTTTTTGGGCCCGCGAGCTGACCCGCCGCCTGTTTTACACTAGACCAAAAATGCATAAGCCTTATATTGTTTTCACGATTCTTCGTTAATTCGTTTTGTCTCACGTCAACTCTCCGTTTTTACGATTTCAGTTCACCTTTCTTTCACTCTTCACTTCACCGAAACGCAAAACACTCGTACCCGTTTGTTCATGACTTCACCGAGCCACCTCAACTCATCGTTGCCGTTTGAAGTTCAGTTGCACCATAATAGTCTTCAACAGTAGGGAAAAATTCAAGCTCTGGATTTATTATTCCGATTTAGGATTTTTGGATTTTTTTTAATTGCATTTTGGTTTGATTTGACTGTTGGATTATGGAATTCAATATTAGGGTTTGAAGGTTATATGGGCTAGCCTAGCAGTCACCTGTCGGCCCATTTACTTAAATGGGTCAGGCCAATACTCCCTATTTTTTGAAAATAGGCGATGTATGTTGGTCTTTCAAAATCATTTACCCGTTACAAGTGGGTCACGCTAGTGTCCGAATGCCTATCTCTAATATCAATGCAACACTAGGATAGCTTTGAGTTGACCCCTCACACTTACCTATCCTCCACCCTCCACATTGCAGGATCAATAAAATAAGTGGCGAGAAGTTGGGAATTAAAATCAGAGATAAATAGTACTATGGTTAACACCGTTAGAGTTATCTCACACCATATTAGTTGCACACATAAATACAATATAATTTATGAGGAATTGTGAAATTATAGTTAAGTTAGTTAATACAATATCTTACATCAGTAACTCGTATTCATATTATAAATTGGCCACACACGCAGGAGCCTGAGTTCATCATAAGTTTTTTGTGGGCTTAGTCTCGTATAAATATCTACAAATGGAGCGTAAAACAATTGATTATTGAATACTCATCCAACTCTAACGAAGTTGACAACCACCATGGAAATCCATGGAGGTTTAGAAATTTAAGGGAGATTGAGAGAAAATTTCATTGATGCTAGCTTGATGTTTTTACAGGACATGAGAATAAATAGAGATTGTACATCCATCAAATCTAAGTAGTTGTAGTTCTTGATTGCTTCTGAGATTTGCTAACTGGATGTCTTGATTATGTCTGAGACTTCTCGTGTGGCAGTGAATGTGGTACCGAGATTTGTGGAAGATTTATTTTTGACTTCTTCATCTATTGTGTTGTCTTCTGCTTTTTGGATTGGGCCTGATATGATTGTAATAGGGCTAACATAATTTATATAACCCAATGAATAAATTTAGATTATTATTTTTAAGATAATTCTTTAATATTGAGGAGTCATAATTTGTGATGCTCCCGAGTGTATGCAATATTTACATCTCTGCGTATTGAATACTCCATATTCTTTTTTATTGGCCCGAGCTATGGATCTTATCTTAGCCATAACTATCATTCTTCCTTACAAATGAAGAATTTTTATTGTATTTTGTCTTTATGACTTTTCTTAAAGGTTAAATACAGACATGAGCATCCTAATTCATTAGGGATGGAGTCGGTGACAATTATTAAAATGAAGAGAACGAATCCAATGTTTTATGCCTCTACCCGTGACAGTGGACGGATCAGATTGACCAATTCGTATGGGATTCAACTATGTGGGGTCCACAAAGGGTTTTAATTTGGGAAGTATAATTAATTAATGTTTTAATATATGGCGACCCTTGAGTCGAGAATCCAGATGGAAGTAAACTTGGACTGCACGAATTCAGCACTTGGTCATGGGATCAGCAGGAGGGGGTATCCGCCCCCTAAAACTTTAGTTTTTAAAATTTCTAGTGTACTTTTTTAAAACCACATTGGTAGTCCCCCAATTTCAGATTCGCCCCCGTTCAGAAAACTCCACCAATGTCTCCATGCTTCGCCCCCGTTCAGAAAACTCCACCAATGTCTCCATGCATGGGCAGATCGCAGTTTCGTTTAAGAAAAATTAATAACCTTATTTGTAGAATTGAAATTAGACTGGCAAAGATGGTCACATAATTAATTAGAGCTCATAATCACACTCACAGTTTTTTTTTCAGTTAATGTTTGTGGCTAGTTAATTTTGTTAAGAGTATATAGCATTAAAATAATTTAATGACATATTATTTTGTGATAAACCAGACGTTTTATTTATTTTTGTACAAAATATGGCTGAACAGCCAACAACTTGTTCCTGTCAGTGTCAGGCATGGAAAGCAGATTTGCTCAGCAGGCAGCCAGGCACCATGGCGCATCAGTAAACGTGTGCTATACTGATACTACACGTTTTCTCCATGAAAAGAATGATAAATTGTTCAGCCTATGTCATGAAAATGAATTACGAGTTGGCCCAAAGAGGATGAAAGCAGATTTGTTCAGCAGGAAGAATCACCATCTGTTTAACTGCAGTGCTTTCCAGTTGCAAGCACACCTACATGGAGTGATAAATTTTGGAGTTTTCATGTATATGGAGGATCTAGCCAATACGTATGGAGTTCATATCGAGTGACTAGCCATCCGTTCGCCTAAATATGTCATTGTTTGGCCACTGTGGGCACTAAAAAGTATTGGTTGCCTAGTTAGGTTTTTTTTTT
>JAOWBN010183545.1:0-16676 GCA_028565015.1 Pinguicula moranensis
AAGGAATTCACCTTCACATACAAGTAATCACCCACTCCATATTTGTGAGGGTAACTACCTGGCAGATAAAACCCCTCCCCGAACCGACAAAATGCCAATAAAACAATCAACGCCCAGATCTTCGAGTAAGCAAAAGACGCCATTTTTACCGTTATCGTGGCAGATCTGGACGACCCAGATCCAGGAATCAATTATATACGCCAAGAAACAGCAGCTCTGTACCCGGATTCAGAAAGGGAAGATTCAAATCAAACTGCGAGAACTAAGACCCTAAAATGCACCTGAAAAAAGGAAAAAAAGGACTAAAATTTCTACAAACGAATCATAGCGAAGATGATCGATGTATCACACCACGCAACCCCTCAGGTTCTTACCTGACCTCCGAATAGATCACGGATTAAACATGACGTAACGTTATAACCACGCCGGTGCAGATTAGATCCAAAAGGCGCGAGATATAAAGCGTGAGTGAGGAGAGACACAAGGTGGTTTCTGGAAGGCACGATTGGAAATTGGACTTGAACTCGTAGCCTTTTTAGCGTGCGGCAAAGTAGATACTTCGCAACATTTATTGCGTCACATGATGATATTAATGTCAAAACCATTTGGCTCCTGCGCTAACTCTTGAATAGAATTAACATTTGACATAAAAAAATTCCCCACTATTGCTGAAATTAGGGTGCTTATTCGATTATTCGATGTTGATTATGATAATAACGGACACCGAATTGAACAAAGTCATGTTTTTCATAATTAAACTGAATAATCGAAAAATCAAAAAATTATGAAAAATTATAACCTAATAATCGAATAATCGAAAATTTTCGATTTTTCAGTTAACCGGATATTTTATCTTTCTAAAAATATTAGATTTTAGGGTTTGGGTTTGAAATTTTTTATTTTCTAATTTTTTCAAATTCTTGAATACCACTTTCCTACCAATTCTCTAGTCCAACTTCCTTATTCAATATTGCATTTGCATCGATCAAAAGCATATCCTTGAGATCAAAGAGCATAACATAAGAAAAATGAATTCTCGGCCGACAGAAGAACAATGGCAACGGAAGCGCAACCGGGAAAATGCTCAATCCACATCCGGAAAACAAAAAACGATAGAATAAAGAAAGATGTTTCCAGGGATTTCGGAAACTTTTTATCTACCGCCTGCCTGCCGAGAATTTTATGTACAAGAACTAGAGGAAGATGCTCTCCTCAGTCTCTCCCAAGTCGGAACGGTGGATTTTGGTCTTTGAAGGAAGAGAAGAGAATTAGAGCACTGAAAAGAAACGGCGTAGGTTTGTAATCAAAAAAAAATTTAAAAAGTCAATTTCGGTTATAACCGAAAATTTTCGGTTATGATTTTTCATAATCGAACCGAATAACCAAAATTTTTTTGTTATTAGGTTAGGTTAACCGTCGATTTTCGATTAACCGAAAAATCGACGATTATTTTGCTCAGTCGTAGCTGAAATAGAATCTTAGAGTTAATCATGCATTACGGCTACATACATATTGATCCATTTTCCATGTTTTGACATTGTTTTTTATATTATGTTTAACTCTGATATTTATAATCAAGTCCTAAACAAATAATTTCTTAACTTTGTTGCATTGCATACATTCATTCACAAGGTTATCTTGAGATTTTTTTATTGCGAAGGTGTAATTTTATTAATTATAATTATTAACAATACGGTCTTTTAGACTATAGAATTTACAAATTGAGATTTGTTCCTCAGCTATAGATTTTCAAACCAAACTCGGGGTAACTGTCTAAGGCTATATAACGTCTTATGTAGCTCAAATACTATATTTGGTTTGTCGGTCTTTATTTCAAAACCTAAAGAGACATCCATATAAACTTCCTCTTCTAAGTCTCCATGCAAGAAAGTGTTCTTCACATCGAACTGATGCAATCTCCAGTCACAATTTGTTGCAATCGACAATAGTACACAAGTGATATTTAATTTACTAACCGGTGAGGATGTCTCGTGGCATTCGATTCCGCATGCCCATGTATACCCTTTTGCTACGAGTCTTGAGCCGACCTAGCAAAACGGTATTGCTAGGGGCGTAGGGAGGCATGCTCAAAGACGAGAGTTCGGATTTTTAGACCGGAGTGCTTGGTAGATATTATTGTGGCTCCAACAGGGGCATTTTTTCCTTATTCAAAACCAAGTTCTCTTCCAAAGCTTACAAGGCCGAGCTTTTATATTCAATGAATCCAAGGACGACTAGGAGACTTAATCTTACTTGGACACTACTTGTTGGCAGACAAGATAAGGCCAACTCAAGACTTTTCTTTGACAATAATAATTTAAGATAATCTTGGACTCTAAACAAACCTATCCAACTCCATAAAACAAGGAAAGATACGACAAAAAAAATAACGTGCGGAAGAGTCTTAGTGTTGCACGTTGCCGTGCTAAACAAGTGTCGTCCCACACTATGCTTGTGCCATTGCGTGCTACACTTGTGTCATTGCGTGCTACGCTTGTGCCATTGCGGGCTACACTCGCGCTAATGCTATGTCCGTGTTGCACTATGCTCGTGTCTGGCATTCTCCATGCCTGTGCCCCACCTACGCCAGGCCTGCGTTGGGCCTTTGCCATTCCTTGATGACTTCCTGACCTTCATGTTAGCATTTGTATCATGATAGGCCAAGTCTGTCCTCTTGTCGTTCGAGAGTTGCACCTCGTCCTCATCTGGGTGTATGTTCAGATGCTCCTGTATCAGACTCCCCGGGTTGGAAAGAACCCGACCTAGAGTTTGGATAACATAGGGTCAAATACTTGACGTTGAAAATGTCTGGAGTATTTGTTTTGCTCGGTCGGCATAACCGGTAGGCATTGTCGTTGATCTTCTCAATCACTTCGCAAGGCCCTATCTTTCGGTTGCTCAGCTTGTGGCTTCCGGACGATGGGTACTTGTCTCGCCTGGGCATCGCCCATACTTGGTTGCCTACTTCGAAAAGTACCTGCCTTTTTGAACTATCTCCTTGTACATCGTACTTCTTGTTGCTCGTGTCGAGCTTTAGTTTTACCTGCTCATGGATGGCCCGAAGATGCTAAGCCATCTCATTTGCTTTTAAGTTAGGTCACCTACCTTGCGGGGCAAGCGCTAGATCAAAAACACCCATGGGGTTTTGTCCATAAATAACCTCAAAAGGGCTTAACCTAGTGCTCCTGCTCTTGGAGCGATTGTAGGGAAACTCCACCTGAGGTAGCGCCGTATCCCATTTCCCTAGCTTGGCGCCTGCCAAGCACCGCAACAAACTTTTGAGGCTTTGGTTAACAAACTCAATTTGGTCGTCCATTTTCGGATGATAAGCGCTACTATAGTTCAGATTGGTACCCATCTTTGCCCATAGGCTCTTCCCAAAAAAGTCTTAAGAATTTGGGGTCTTCATTCGAAGTGATGGATCTCAGAATGTTGTGTAGGCGGGCAATCTCCTGGTAGTATAGGTGCGTGATCCGTACAACGTCCATGGAGGTCAGACACGGTGCAAAGTGCATTATCTTATAGAATCGGTTGACCACTACAAAGACTGAATCTACTCGCCTCTGAGTGCGTGAAAAACCTATGATGAAGTCCATGGACATATCTTGCCATGGTGCCTTGGGTATGGACAAGGGCGTATAGAGCCCACCATTACTCAGTGTACCTTTGGCACACTGGCACACATAGCATGTCCCCACCTTCTTGTGTATGTCGCTCGCCAACTTATGTCAATAACACTTAGCGGTGACCAGGGCTAGTGGTTTGTCTCAGCCAAAGTGGTCTTCATTGTGGATCTTGTCCAATATGCATCTTCGCCACAAACATTTGGGCACGCACAACTGTTGCCCTCGAAACAAAAATCCATCCACCACTCATGGGACATCTTGTTAGTTACCTCGTGGAGTGCATAGGCTTTTGAACTTGTCAATTCCCGACACTTCAACTCTTAGAGTCACAAGGAGGATGCTTCTCAGATTCAATGCGTCTACCACTCGATTAACGCTTCGTGCCTTGTGGCGCAAAGAAATGTGTAGTCATGTAGGTTGGCTACCTACTTGGCATGCCTACAGTTGAGCTTGTACTGCCTGTTGAGATATTTAAGCGCCTCATGATCCATGAAGAGGATGAAGACTCGTTGGATCAAATAATGCAGCCAATGCTTCAAAGTCTGCACGATGTGAAGGAACTCTAAGTCATAAGTGGAGTAGTTCTTCCTTGCGCTCGAAACCTTTTCGCTAAAGAACGTGATGGACTGGCTATCCTGGCTAAACACTCCACTGACCCCCAATCTGAATGCGTTCAATGTACTTCAAACAATTTACCAAAATTTGGTAGGGCTAAGATAGGGGCCTCGGTCACCTTCCTCTTCAAGAGTTGAAAGCTTCTTTCAGCTTCATTCGTCCACTGGAAATCTCGGCCCTCAGGAAGTCCGTGTGGGTATGACCACTACACTGAAGTCCTTGACAAATCACCGATAAAACAGCGCCAATCTATGAAAGCTTCCACGTCATGGATAGATTTTGCCTTGGCCACTCAACGATTGCTTCGACCTTGGCTGGGTCCGCCTGCACTCCTTATATGGACACTATGAATCCAAGGAAGGTAACATAAGTGGTTGCAAAGATACATCATTTTTGGTTCACACAGAAGGACTCTTTTTCCAGCACTTCGAAGACGGCTCAGAGGTGCTCAATGTGAGCTTCTAGACTGGTACTGTAAACAAGTATGTCTTCAAATCAGACAATGACAAACTTTCCCATGAACGGTCTCATCACTTGGTGCATAAATTCATGAAAGTGCTCGGGCATTGGGTAGGCCTAAAGGCATCACCGTCCACTCATACTAACCATGGTCTGTTTTGAAGGTTGTCTTCCACTTGTCTCCCAATTTAATGCAAATCTTGTGGTAGCCAATCTTAAGGTTTATTTTCAAGAAGACCTTGGCTCCTGCCAATTGATCGAGCATATCGTCCAGGTGGGGTATAAGGAGTCTATACTTCACCGTGATGCGGTTGATCGCTTGGCTTCCTATGCACATCCGCCACAATCCATCCTGCTCAGGCACGAGTAGGGCTGGAACTGTGCATGGGCTCATGCTCTCATGGATGTGTCCATGCTCAAGTAGCTCCTTTACCTATTTCTTCAACTCCTCTCTCTCTCTCTCGTGGGCTGAGGCGATCGGTTGGGTAAACTTGCCCTTGATCCGGTGCTGGATGTCCCTCATAGGAGGTAGTCCAGGTGGCAACTCCTCTAGAATGAGGACATCAAACCTATGCAGCACATCTTGTACGTTCGAAGGAAGAGTTTCTTCTTCTACCATACTATTGGTTTCATCCTTGATCGCTTGCCTCCTGCATGGGATTAAGGCCAAGACTATGCCTTCGCCTTTTACTTCCTCGAGGAACCTACTGGACAAAATGAGGTTGATGAATTTAGGAGTTGGGACTGGAGTGGTCTCTTCTCAACGTAGTAGCGACACCATCTCCTCACCCTTGATGTGGAATGAATAGGTATTTCATCGTCCATCATGCATGACCTATTGGTCATACTGCCACGACCTGACTAGCAAAAGTTGGCACACATCCATTGGCACAACGTCGCACCATACATTGTCGAAGTATCTATTATTGACCGAGAAAGACACTAGGCACCGCTCTTTTACTGTAACTTCGTTGTCCTCGTTTAACCAGGACAGCGGGTAAGGACGCGGCTGTCGCTTGGTCATTAGGTCAAGCTTGCGTACAACCTCTTCAGCCATATATTCTCACAATTGCCGCTTCTACTATCATGCGGCACACCTTGCCGCTAATGGTGTATGTCGTGTGGAATATGTTTGTTCGGGCCCGTCATACTTCGTGGTGTCCATCCACGCCCATCACCACGCATGGCCCTATCACTATCGGATGATTGCTTGTCATGCTATTTGCAATGCCTTTGGTCTTTACTCATCGCAACGCTCTCGGTCTTTGCTCAATGCAATGCCCTTGATCATTGCTCATCAAGTTATTCCCTAGTGTGCTCGCGACTTTTTGACACTCGTAGGCCATGTGGACGGCCTCACTACAATGAAAATACTTTATAAATGACATGCTGGTGTTGCTTTGAGGCGGTATCGTGCCTTGCTTCGTATTTGTAGGTATTGTGGTACGACCATTGTCGGTCTGGCACGCAGATTGCACATTATGGCCCTGTGTCTTCGTCTTGTGACTTTGTTGTTTCTCCACAACTTGCGTACGTTGATAGGCCTCAGACACGCTATAGGGCATGTGCACCACCAATATGCCCTCGATGTTTAGGCCAGAGAGAGGCATCCGATCTAGGCTAAATGGGCCAAAACATTTTTAGCCCAATCCGGACCATTTTCGTGCCCGTCCTATTTAAAAACGGGCGGTCTTAGGCGATTTAAGATTGCAAAATGGGCGGTTCGGGCTCAACTGTTTAGTAAAACGGGCAGACACGGTTTAGCAAATTTTGATTTGGGCAGATATGGGCGGGGCCCATTAAGATCGTATTATTTTTCATTTTTTTTATAATTTAAATCTTTAGAACTTATAAAGTTCCAAAAATAAACTCATAACTTATAAATTTATAATTTATAATTTATAATTCATATTCATATCTTAAGATAAATTTATAAGTTTATACTTTATAGTTCATAAATTATGTTTATAAGTTTATATAAACTTGTAATTTATATTTCATACCCTATGTTTGTATAAATTTAAAACTTTTTAACTTAAAATATAACTTATAAATTTTGTAACTGTAAATTTATAAACTTATGGACTAGGGTATAAACCGTTTAAACCCGTTTAAAATGGTTTAAACGGATATATATTTATATTAAATGGATGAAAATGGTTTAAACGGGTTTAAACGGTTTAATTTGTTATTTTTTTTAAAAACTGGCGGATACGGGCCGAAACAATTTTTAAATCGTATATGCCCGCTTAAAAACGGGCGAATACGGCTTCAGGCTTATGCAAATTGGGCATATATGGGTTTGGCCCATTTAAAAAATGGTTTGGTTTGATTTCAATGTGTGAAACCCGTTTATGAAAATGGGCGGTCCAGGTTTTTTTGGACCGCCCGTATGCCGAACTCTAATTTAGGCGCAACCCGCCTATGTTCCCTACGACCAACTGCTCCTCGGATTTGTTCAAATCTCTGTTCCATCAATTGGTAAAACTCCTCAGTCTAATCATCTACACTGCGCACGCCTTATCCCAATGTATGGAGTTGTTGATACGAGTTTTGGCTATAGCCAAACAGAAGTAAGTGCTTCTACAACTTCTTCCTCATCTTCGACCATTCCGTTACCTTGGAGCAACCTTGTTTCTCGCGTGAATGATCGGTCTGTTCCCACCATGCCGAAGCTTGTCCCTTGAGCTTTATAGCCACCAATTTTACTTTCACGCCGTCGGATACAGTACATCCTTATACTCAAAGATGCGCTCAACCTCACTCAGCCAATCCAAGAACTCCTCAAGTTACAAGGCTCTCGCGAATTTGGGGAGCGCCACCTTGTATCCCAAGTCGCTATGAAACTCAACTTATTCATGCCGCCTGTTGTCGTGTTCGTACAATGGATTGTTATACGCCAAATCAGAATCATGACTCGTACCATCATGATTCCCATGGTTTTGTGTCTCCACTGTCCTAGTAATATCCACAACTTGTTTCTGCAAATCTTAGATCATCCTTTACATATCCTCGTGGCTTTCGTAAGGAAAAGGAGAATCTAATTTATTATTCTTCAAACCACACCTTTTTTTGTCATTGATCAATGAGATACAACCTCAAGGACTCGACCTGGCTTTGATACCAACTGACGATAGGCTAGCGCAACGGTATTACTAGGAACGTAGGGAAGCTTACTCAAAGACGCGCGTTCGTGTGGATTTTTAGATCAGAGTGTTTGGTAGAGATTTTTGTGGCTCCAACAAGGGCATTTATTCCTTACTCAAAACAAATTCTCTTCTAAAGCTCACAAGGCCGAGCTTTATAGCCAAAGAAACCAAAGACGACCAGGAAACTTAATCCTACTAGGACACTGCTTGTTGGCTGACAAGATAAGGCCAACTCAAGACTTTTCTCGAACAATAATAATCTGAGATAATCTTGAACTCTAAACAAACCTATCCAACTTTAAAAAACAAGGAAAGACACGATAAAAAAACAATAATGTGCGGAAGAGACCTAGTGTTGCACGTTATCGGGCCAGATAAGTGCCCTGCCACACTACGCCTATGCATTCACTGTGCCTGCGCCCCGCTTGCGCCAGGCATGCATCATGCCCACATCGGGCATTTGCCATGCCTTGGCGACTTCTTGGCCTTCACTTTATCCCTTGTGTCATGATACGACAAATCCTACCGGTGTCTTCCGAGAGCTGCATCTCATCCTCGTCCGGGTGCGCGGCATGTTCAGATGCTTCTGCATCAAGTATCTCCTTATGTCTTTCAATGCTCTCATTCGCTTTATGTTTTGTGGTAAAGAGCCATCTACGCCCAACATCTCTCTTTCCTGAAGGTTCCACGAATCCAAGAATCTCTCTCCTATTTTCGTACATTGTTTTTTTTATAGGAGAATTTGGTGGACATGTGTCACTAGGAGGAGAAATGATTTCTCTTGTTTTGACATCTCATTTGCCAAGTGTTGGACACATATATTTTAGCATGTGTGTGTTTGTTTAGGATCGGTTTGGTAGCCGAGCAGAAGGTGACTAAATTAGGTTAACTGAGTGTTATCCATGTTTATCCAACCTTCGGTAACCACACAGTTTTTATCCCGCGACCCGAAGGATACGACATTGACCCGGGATAACTTCATGTTTTGTCCACCATTCTTGTCTGGAAATTTTGGGCGGATTCAGTTATCTGCCTTCTATCCCAATACTGAAGTTACAAAAATGCCCTTACATTTAAATCTTTTTACAATCTAGTATATAAACTACCCTACACCCACGGATCCTCAAACGTCACGATCGAGAAATTTTTCATACCCATTATTCTCCACAACGAATGTCCATTCCTCCACCGTCCCTTCTCTAGGGAAGTACACTCCGTTCCTCTCGACAACAGTATCGTAATATTCACCCTTTTTACTTTTCTATTTGCTCTTTTTGTTGGCAATTCCATTTTTTCAACAAATTTGTTCGTGGGTAGTTTTGGAGGTTTGGACCAATTTTTGTTACATTTTGTATCTATGGGTTGTTTTGATTTGATTTCTTCGATACGTGTTAAATTTCGATCAAGCTTTCCAGATTTAAGTAATTAGGGTTAGATTTTTTCGATTTTGCTGGATTTTGCAATGTACTTTGCTAGATTTTGAACCCATTTGGACTGTGTTGAGTTTAGTGATTGTTGAATTAATATTCTAATTTTGGTAAACTTATTCATAGAATTCA
Source organism: Pinguicula moranensis (assembly GCA_028565015.1). Lineage (NCBI taxonomy): Eukaryota > Viridiplantae > Streptophyta > Magnoliopsida > Lamiales > Lentibulariaceae > Pinguicula > Pinguicula moranensis. The sequence goes on from JAOWBN010183545.1 coordinate 9,409, forward strand.
GCTGTGTGTGATTCTTATTGTGAGTTGCATTGTACTTATATGATGCTAACTCGAAGAAACCAAGAGTAAAATTTTGGCCTTTTGGAAAGCTTAAAGTTTCATTGGTTATCATAGTACTCGAATCTTTTGGTTATGTAGAACTCTACCATGAATCTTTTGGAGGTTGTGACTGTTATGCTATGTGCAATAATTTTTGTCAGTGTGCTATCCATTATCATACAAATAGCAAAAAATGTAAAAATAAAAATAAAAATAGTGGCACACAAACACGTAAGCGCAAACGCGATCGAAATGAATCTCTGAAGTACTCGATATTGGACAAAATATCTGAATGATTGGCATTGATTGAAAGGATAACTCAATAGTCCAATAGGTAATGTTTCAAGAACCTAAGGATGTCGAGCAAAGCTTTCACCGAACTATGCAGAGTTTTGCAAGATGATTGTGGTTTAACTGACAACCATTATGTGCCTGTGGTTGAGAAGATCACTATCTTTCTACGGACACTTGTCCATCACCAAAAAATAGGATCTTACAAACTGATTTCCAACGCAGCGGCTAGACCATTAGTCAAGCATTCCATCAGGTCCTTTAGATCTCTGCTCAAGCTACGTAGAAGACTACTAGCACCACCTACTCCAGTTGATGAAGCAACCACTAATAAGAGATGGAAATTCTTTTAGGTATATGTATTATGTTTCCTATAGAACTTTGGCACCTCTAGTCTGACAATATTGGATTTTTTTGTAGGAATGCGTATGTGCACTAGACAGTACCTTCATGCCGCTACACATCCAGGTAGAAGACCAACCTAGATACAGGATGAGGAAAGATCATCTTGCTACAAATGTTCAAGGAGTTTGTGATTCTGAAGGGAATTTCATATACATGCTTGATGGTTAGGAGGAATCAACAGCAAAGGATGCGTACTCCAGGACCCCCATCCAAATGAACTAAGAGTCTTGACATATAATTTGCGTACAATCTTATAGTGTGAATGCCGTTTAGAGTATGTGCTTACATGATGTATTGCTTCAAATTTTCAGGGCATTATTACTTGTGCGATAGTGGATACGCAAACTGTGAATGTTTCCTCACTCTACACATACAGACGCGCTATCATCTACAGAAGTGGGGTGGTGCAAATCGCAGACACAAAATTACAAAGAGTTATTCAACCTTTGACATGCTGCAACCCGCAATGTCATAGAGCACGCATTCGGTATTTTGAAGAAGCGCTTCGCATGCTTAAGGAGCCCCATGAATTATTATATTAACACCCAATGTGATATAATTCTCGCTTGAGGTCTATTGCATAATTTTGTGATAAACGTCACACCGTATGACCCGTTGTTAGATTCAGTCACTACCCACTTCCCTGGAGCTGAAGAACAAATGAGTTCGTTCGAAGACATAGATGACCACATTCAAACAATGAATTCGTATCCTGGATGAAATCTGTTCAGAGATCAATTGGACAACAGACTATGGGAAACCTATCACTTAGCTAGGGCTAGCTGATTTTATGTTTTCATTGTGTTGTGCTCTTCATCTTGTTTGTGACGTCGTGACTGTAATTTATTTGTTGAGGGCTTAGACTTACTTTTTTGAGTACATAGACTTGCCTGGTTGAGGACAGAGAATTTATTTGGCTATTGTTAGAGTCACTATTTATGATTGTTTATTCCATCCTGGTTTTTTCACCTTGTCTCTGGGGATGAAAGATGGATGAAGTCACTTCTGAGAGATTTGATGAGCTCGCTCATCCTACTCGAAGGGCAAGACCTGGAATAACAGTGTCACATAAGCACCCCAGGAGTACCCATGATGTAGCAGGGAAGGAGAAGGAAAAGGAAAAGGAACCCCATTAAGAGCCAGCAAATACTAAGAAAGTGTATCTCAATATGGATGAAGAAAGAGCTTTGCTTACGACCCTAAAATATGTGGCACAAGAAAGTTGGAAGGTTTATCATGGATGAAAGAGAGGTACGCACCATAAGGCAGTTGCCATGGTCCATTCTACGATGGTCGACAGTGCGATTACATCCAAAAATGTTGAAAACACAACGAGGGTAAACAAAATTGATTACTCAATGAATTTTCTAGATTGAGTGGAATAGCAATAGACCAAGATAGTCAAATAGTCATAATCAACTCAGAGGACATGTGGGATGAATAAAAATGGGTGAAAAACATATTCTTTACTTTATATTGTTGTTTTGATCCATTTCACACATGGTTTTTGATGTTTTGTTGATGTTTGCAGGTTAACAGCAAGTACCTCGCATTGAGAGACAAGTTCTTCCCTTATTATGAGTTGTAGTGCGAGCTTTTCGTCCAATATCGGGCTACTGGGTCAGCGTTTAGGGATCATGAAATGGCATGAATAGATTCGTACACGACATCAACAGATATTCATTCTCTTGTTCACGATATAGATGAAGAAATTGACGAGATAGAGCCCATGGGGACTTCGATTGCTGGCAAAGCACCATCGGGTATAGACAATGATCGAGTGTAAGCCATTGTAGGCATAAGAGACTAAAGGCAGCAGATGAACCTTGATTAGCCACAAGGGTAGGAGACAAACTAGTGGACACGGATAAACTATTCATTAAAGTTGAAAAACTAATTGCCAAGAAAGAGCATAAACAGAATCCTGAAACAGATATGGAAAAGACGACCAAGCTAGATGCATATGAAGACTTGAGCCTTGAGTACATGATTCTTTCAGTTGATCACCTACTCACATGTGGTGGACAATATTGCTATCGGCTCAATATGGATGTAGCAGGACATGCGGGGCTTATCAGACTATTTTGTGATGGCAAACTCACATAAATGCACTGAGTTTATCAGACTTGAGCCTTTATGAATGTGCTTATGGACATCATTTTGATTTGGTTTGTGTAATGCTAAAATTATTTATGTTTTGGACTTGAAATGATTTATGTTCTGGACATCATTTTGATTTGGCTATTGTGCATATTCCATTGTGCACATTTATGAATGTGATGACCTTTATGTGCTTATGGACATCATTTTGAATTTGTTGTATCTTTATGAATATGCAGATCCCATTGTGTACATATATATTTCAAGTTAAGTTTGGTTAAACTTTATGCCAGGTTGAAGAAATGTGATAGACAATGTACGTCTTATGTTGAATTGTGTACAAAATTGTTCAAGTTGAATTGAATTGTGCAAAAAACAGTTGAGTTGTATACTAGATGCAACAAATGTACCAGATGCATCACACAACACTCAACCTATCAACTTAAAAACATACATTTGTTGCAGCAACATACAAAAACTTCAAACTGTATCAACATACAGGAACTGCAAAACTCTCCATCAACAAATAGAAGCTTCAAAACTCTACACAATGGAATTTGCACAATTTACATAGTGGAAATTCGAATAATTTAGAACTCAAAACTCTGCCAGTAAATCTGCACAATTTAGAACTCAATCTACACAATGCACACTTCGGAACTCAAAACTCAAAATAGCCCGTAAATGCACAATTCAGAACTCAAAACTTTAAACTACGAATCCAAACCTTCATAAGTTATAGGAACATTCGCATATAAAAAGAGACGCAGTTTATAACTCTGAAACCCTAAACCCTAATACAAAACATAAATTACTTGTAGACAACAGTAAATTAACCCTAAACCCTAGGTAAGGTATTCAACTATGAAGTCCGTGGTGGCGGTAACAAAAGTGACGCACTACGGATCATCCTCCATGGGGACATGGGGACATGGAGGTTGTCCATAGGCAGGAGCTTTTCCACAATCGCCTCTTCATTGGCGTCAGTATCACCGTACTCAATGACGATGAGATCTATAGGCACATCTCCGACCTAGCGCTCAAGATTCACCGTTGGGCTGGCGAGTGGATGGTGGTGGTATCTTTGCGGGTACCGGCGCCCCTCCTTGTATGCCTGTGCGTACAAGCACAGCAAAAACCTCGTCGGGCATTTCACATAACGAGGAGGTGAACGAAGCGTTGGAACCCTAGCTGAAGAGGCACTGAAGGTTTCCAGGAAGGGGATTGCTCCGCGATGGAACAACGCCTTGAAATCGCGAGTGTGCATGTGAAGAGCGAATCTGGTCGGTGGTCCAACTAAGCAATGGCGTGGCTCAGCATTATCTATCGGATTGGGGGAAGACGATAGGGTAGAACTCGATTGGGGGAAAAGAGAAATGAATTAGGGTTTGGGAAGAAATGCTTTTATGTACTCGCCGGGAGCCATTTACATAAAACCACACGATTCTATCCCGTTTCGGAACAATCCACCATTTCCAACCCTAATACCGAACAAGCAAGTTGCCTAATTGGTAATCCCAACAGTACCCTACCAAATAGAGGCCAAAAAAAGGTAACCCGTGGATAACCCGCCGAAGCCGGATTACTAGAGTCCAGCTACCAAAACGGAGCCTCAAGGGTTGAGTAAGGTATTTTCGAGTTGGGATGGGGATTTTGGGTTATACCATTTATTCCCCCTGCCCTTACTCGATTTTTGAAAAAAGAATTAGATTGTGTTTTTTTGTTGATTTCTGATCCTCCAAATTGCATCTTTCCGATTAGGGGCTTTTGCATTTTTTTCTTCTAACTGTTGTGAAATCTTTTCAGTAATGTTGTTGTGTTCTTCGGAGAAATTGAGCATTTTTGTTAATTTGACCTTCACGGCCCCCGCTTAGTTCTCGGGGGAGCTTTTTGCTAGATGCGTTTGAATGGGACTGTGTTCAGATTAGATGCATGTGTAACATATATCCTTTTTTTTACCGTCCGACTGTTGATGGGTTGGACTGTAAGCCTTTCTCCTTTTTTCCCTTTTTTTTCTTTTAAGTCATCCGACCGTTGATGAGTTAGACTTGTAAATATTTACCATTTATTACTTTTTTTCCTTTATTTTTTCTCTTGGGACATTTGACCGTTGATGGGTTGAACTTGTAAGCATTTTCTTTGTCCTTTTTGTCCTTTTGGGTTGCCTGACCGTTGATGGATCAAACTTGTAAGCATTTTCTTTGTTCTTTTTTTTTTCTTTTGGGTTGCCTAACCGTTGATGGATCAAACTTGTAAGTCTTTTTTTTCTTCAAAGTTGGCGACCGTTGATGAGTTAAACTTGTAAGCCTTTTTCCTTTTTTTTCTTTTGGGCTGTCAAACCATTGATGAGTCGAACTTGTAAGCCTTTTATTTGTCCCTTTCTTTTGTCTTTTGGGCCGCCCAACTGTTGATGGGTTGAACTTGTAATTATTTTCTTTGCCCATTTTTTTTGGGTCGCCGACCGTTGATTGGTCGAACTTGTAAGCCTTTTCTTTGTCCATTTTTTTCTTTTTTTCTTTTGGGCCACCCGAACGTTGATAAATCGAACTTGTAAGCCTTACCTTTTTCTCTTATTTCTTTTGGGCCGCCCGCCCGTTGATGGGTTGAACTTATAAACCTTTTCTTTGTTCTTTTTTTATTTTTTTGGGTGGCCCCGCCGGCCGCCGTTGATTGGTAGAACTTGTAAGCCTTTCCTTTGTCCTTTTTTTTTTCTTTTAGTTCACGTGTCCATTGATAAGTCGAACTTGTAAGCTTTTTCTTTATTTTTTTTCCCGACGAAGAGAATGAATGTACCTTATGCATTACGATTTTTTTCCCTTTTGGATCCTCGTTCCTTCCATGCTACTCGAAGTGATCTTTCGAAAACTTCGGCTGAACCACATCAACCCCAAAACACCGCTCATACCAGATTGTAGAAGCAAACATGAGTCAATGTTTTGTAGTCAAGGTATTGATTTTTTTCTTCTCCATAATCTCTTCCATATTGTTGGTTGTAGAGATTCATCCGAAGTTGATAAGAGTGCATATTCGTAGGGGTGGGAATCGATAGTATCAGTGGCGGAATGGATGGTGGCGCATTTTGGTTCCGATACCGATTCTGACACATCCGACTAGTATCGGTTGGCGGTGGCGGTGGCGGTGGTGTAACCACCAACATCCAACATAAAAAAAACCCTCATAATCTGTTGCATTTTTCGGTCATAAAACAGTTGGGATCAAGATGAGGAGCATTGCTGATCTGATCTACAAATTGTTTGAATAAATTACTAGACGTCCGCCGTACACAGTGAATGTTGTTGAAATGCCCTGGAGGCTAAAGGTGAAAACTAAAATGGTAAATATGAATAAATCAATACAATAAAAAGTTAAAGTTGTGAAAAGTGAAATGATTAATGAGATTCTTTTTAAATAAAAACACAATTAATCAAACCAAAAAAGTTGTTCTACTTTGACTTTTTTTAACTAATTAAAATTAATTAATTAATTCTAATAAAATTTGTCGGGCTTGTCTGTGTCGGTGGCAGATCCCTGAATCCCATCCGTCACCGCCACCGACAAGTTTGCGGAACAAAGAAAATATTTCGACACCGCTTCCGAAATCCGAGATATCGGAGGCGGAATCGGGGTCGAAAAAACCGACTTTCCAACCACCGCTTCCCACCCCTACCTACCCGCAAAGAAGATATTATCTTATTTTTTTCGCTTAAATATTTATTTCAAGATCTTATTTAACTTTAATGAGTATAAACCCTTCCGAATTCCGTGCGTTTCAACATTATTTGATACAAGTGCGGACCGGGAGCTAGGCCCCCTCCCCAAATTTTTTTAGTTCTCTTAAAAAAAACTGTCTAATTTTGGGCTACATCCACATTGATTAAATAGAATATTGTTTATTTCACAATTGGTAATATGATCATTTTTTCGAGAAGTGATATAGCACAAGAATTATAGGTGTAATAAATATAAGAAAGGTGAGGCTCGTATAGATTGGACGATTAGGATTAATGTTTAACACATAGGGATTGGTGTTAAATACTCAGATACCACCTTTCTTTTTTTCTTTTCTTTTTTTTTTTTTTTTTTTTTTATTTTTTATGTTTCTTGCCCTAAGCAAGTATCATTTCTCGATTTTCTCTCACCTACAAAAATTTAAAAAAATAAAATACTTATTTGCCACTCATGTTTTACCATTTTTCTCAAACATGTCACTAAATTTGTATGGTTGCCTAATTTTCTCCATTGCATTTCCAACTGCATTTCCTCTTTCTCAAGAACCACTCGTCTTTGGAGCCAGATTGTCGATTAATACCAGCCATTTTCTTCCTTGTCCTCTACGAACAACTTCCAGGAACTGATAACCGCAGTGTCTGAGTTACTCAGCCATGTCTATTAGCTGCTCCCCTGCTGCTACGAACTGTTGCAGTATCCCATTA